>OV651816.1:6126307-6323615 GCA_927349885.1 Psylliodes chrysocephalus | reverse complement strand
TAAATTTAAATATCTAATAATTTATGCTTTCACGTATTGTAGATAGACATTGTGTGTCGCTACCTTTTAGACATACCAAACCACTTCATTTGTTTGGAATACTTGCGAAAATTATCTCCAACAACGACCACAAAAAAAAAACTGTAAATGAAGGCCAAAATCGAAAAAATAGTATAAAACAAACGTTGCAAAAGGCTATTCTCGCACTCATTCATTCGTCCACTCCCTCCTTCGTCGGTTTTAAAAATGTTTGGATAGCATTCCTTAAGCCAATTTTAGATATTTAAATATTTTGTTAACGAAATACTTTAATTTTTTTAATTGCCCTTTCTTCTTTCTTCTTCTTCTTCTTCTTTTTCGTTTTCTTTTTCTTTTTCTTTTTCTTCTTCTTTTTCTTCTTCTTCTTCTTCTTCTTTTTCTTCTTTTTCTTCTTTTTCTTCTTTTTCTTCTTTTTCTTCTCTTCTTCTTTTTCTTCTTTTTCTTCTTCTCTTCTTCTTCTTCTTCTTTTTCTTCTTTTTCTCTTCTCTTTCTTCTTTCTTTTCTTCTTTTTCTTCTTTTTCTTCTTTTTCTTCTTTTTCTTCTTCTTCTTTTTCTTCTTTTTCTTCTTTTTCTTCTTTTTCTTCTTTTTCTTCTTTTTCTTCTTTTTCTTCTTTTTCTCTTTTTCTTCTTTTTCTTCTTTTCTTCTTTTTCTTCCTTTTTCTTCTTTTTCTTCTTTTTCTTCTTTTTCTTCTTTTTTCTTCTTTTTCTTCTTTTTCTTCTTTTTCTTCTTTTTCTTCTTTTTCTTCTTTTTCTTTCTTTCTTCTTCTTTTTCTTCTTTTTCTTCTTTTTCTTCTTTTTCTTCTTTTTCTTCTTTTTCTTCTTTTTCTTCTTTTCTTCTTTTTCTTCTTTTTTCTCTTTTTCTTCTTTTTCTTCTTTTTCTTCTTTTTTTCTTTTCTTCTTTCTTTTTCTCTCTTTTCTTCTTTTTCTTCTTTTTCTTCTTTTTCTTTCTTTTTCTTCTTTTTCTTATTTTTCTTCTTTTTTCTTCTTTTTCTTCTTTTTCTTCTTTTTCTTCTTTTTCTTCTTTTTTCTTCTTTTTCTTCTTTTTCTTCTTTTTTTCTTTCTTTTTCTTCTTTTTCTTCTTTTTCTTCTTTTTCTTCTTTTCTTCTTTTTCTTCTTTTTCCTTCTTTTTCTTCTTCTTTCTTCTTCTTTCTTTCCTTCTTCTTCCTTTCTTCTTCTTCTTCTTCTTCTTCTTCTTCTTCTTCTTCTTCTTCTTCTTCTTCTTCTTCTTCTTCTTCTTCTTCTTCTTCTTCTTCTTCTTCTTCTTCTTCTTCTTCTTCTTCTTCTTCTTCTTCTTCTCTTCTTCTTCTTCTTCTTCTTCTTCTTCTTCTTCTTCTTCTTCTTCTTCTTCTTCTTCTTCTTCTTCTTCTTCTTCTTCTTCTTCTTCTTCTTCTTCTTCTTCTTTTCTTCTTCTTCTTCTTCTTCTTCTTCTTCTTCTTCTTCTTCTTCTTCTTCTTCTTCTTCTTCTTCTTCTTCTTCTTCTTCTTCTTCTTCTTCTTCTTCTTCTTCTTCTTCTTCTTCTTCTTCTTCTTCTTCTTCTTCTTCTTCTTCTTCTTCTTCTTCTTCTTCTTCTTCTTCTTCTTCTTCTTCTTCTTCTTCTTCTTCTTCTTCTTCTTCTTCTTCTTTTCTTCTTCTTCTTCTTCTTCTTCTTCTTCTTCTTCTTCTTCTTCTTCTTCTTCTTCTTCTTCTTCTTCTTCTTCTTCTTCTTCTTCTTCTTCTTCTTCTTCTTCTTTCTTCTTCTTCTTCTTCTTCTTCTTCTTCTTCTTCTTCTTCTTCTTCTTCTTCTTCTTCTTTCTTCTTCTTCTTCTTCTTCTTCTTCTTCTTCTTCTTCTTCTTCTTCTTCTTCTTCTTCTTCTTCTTCTTCTTCTTCTTCTTCTTCTTCTTCTTCTTCTTCTTCTTCTTCTTCTTCTTCTTTTCTTCTTCTTCTTCTTCTTCTTCTTCTTCTTCTTCTTCTTCTTCTTCTTCTTCTTCTTCTTCTTCTTCTCTTCTTCTTCTTCTTCTTCTTCTTCTTCTTCTTCTTCTTCTTCTTCTTCTTCTTCTTCTTCTTCTTCTTCTTCTTCTTCTTCTTCTTCTTCTTCTTCTTCTTCTTCTTCTTCTTCTTCTTCTTCTTCTTCTTCTTCTTCTTCTTCTTCTTCTTCTTCTTCTTCTTCTTCTTCTTCTTCTTCTTCTTCTTCTTCTTCTTCTTCTTCTTCTTCTTCTTCTTCTTCTTCTTCTTCTTCTTCTTCTTCTTACTACGCACTCAGAATCCTCTATAATTTTAAAAAGGTGTTCTAAGCCATTTTGCATTTTTTAAAATTTTTAACAATTATTCGGATATTGCTTAAATAGGACCATTCGTTTGTATTTAAACACATACCATTTCTAAAATATAAGCCTATCAAAAATTACAAAAATGTATCAGTTTTAAAATGCAATGTGAATCCTCAACGTGAACGGGAACATCAAAAATATCATAGTATACAAACTAAAAACTGACTAACACATACCTAGTACAATATAGTACTATCTTTTATCTCTTTTTTTGACACAATGTTTTTCACTCAACCGCATTGCAATTAACAAGTAATTTCAAAAGCCTCCATTTTCAAACTAAAATTAACTGACGCTTCGTCTAAACAATAGAATTTAAATGTGAGCCGCTTTGCGCCAATCCGGCGTACGAGGTTATAAATAGAAGCGGCGTGAAAACTAAGTAGGCAATTACTTGCCTTAACTCTCACTTAGTATGCCAGTCATTTAAAATAATTAATTTTCATTAATTACAAAAGTTTTCAAACCTGTTGGAATATTTATTTAAAATTATAAATTGTAACGGTTGGAACCGTTATTCGTTATTTCAACACAATCACCTCTACTCAAATGTCATTTGTCGTTTTCTTCTTCCTTCATTCGCCTTGTGTGAATCATTTTTGACTTGAATGTCAAAGAATCAACTAGATTTCATTTCAAATCATCTTGGTCATCCGATGTACTAATTGTTTTTTACCTATCGTATAATCCATCTGATTTTATAAGGTAAGTTTTAATACTAATATATTGTTGAAAATATATATTTTGTACAAATATTTATTAATTAAATTGTCAAGTATTGTACATAACCTCAATATCAACAATGAAAAACACATGTTCGTTTTATATTAATTTATATATTATTTTTTTGGAATGAGATATTAGGCTGTACTATGTTTAAATATGTTAAATAAGATTTTTCCTTTTCACATTAATATTAGTCTCTGTAAAATTATTCATTAAATAGTTAAAAGCCATTTTATCTAAATCCTGTACAAATTTCCTATTTCCTGTCATAACATTTCCCTTTAATTTTAGCATGGCTATATCTAGACGGTTTATTTGGATCTATAGACGGTTTATGTGGATTTATATCTAGAAGTTTTGAATTCCTTTCAAGACAGTTTATTTGGATTTTGTTGTAAGTGCAGACCTGTATAATCAAAATTGTTATAATTGTTTTGTTTTTAGTTTTTTGAAAAGATTGTTATAAATAAAAATATTACTGTCATCACAAAGTACATTTTATTTAATTTTACTTCAGATTTATATCTAGACGTTTGAATTCCTATCAAGAAGTTTTATGGTTTTTATACCTAGGAGTTTGCTACAATCTGAAGACCGGGGTTTGGTTCATCTATAGAAGATCTACACGTTCGAGTTTAAGTTAGAATACCAAATTTCCACGATATCATTCAAGTTCCAGAATTAAGAATAAGGATACCGAATCCCTTTGAAGTTGCCTGAAGATATACCATGCAATAACATTCCTTATATTACCTTCTTTTAACTAAAGATAAGTGCTTTAAATAAATTATCTTAAATTTGAATTTAGTAAAACTATGTGAATTAGAATTGCTACTCCCTTATCTAAAACTTAGTTTAAATATAATTTGTTAGTGGTTAGTGATTTTCTATATTTTATCACTAATCTAAAGTCAAGTATAGTAAGTTTTAAATATAGTGGTGCCCAACTTCTTTTTCAAAGTTATTCGAGTTATTTAATAACCTAACCCACGCCCAAAATCAATTGAGCTTAAACACATTATACCAAATAGATAAAATATCAAGTATCACGTTACAAAATTTAATTTTTCAACTTTTTCTAATTTTGAAAACATTAATAATTGAAAAAATGAAAATTGATTGTAACTTTCTAAACCAAATTGCAAAAAGTGCTGCAAACTTGAAGCAATATATATTATATTATTTTCAACATTTTATCAGATTTGCAACTTTTTAAATATTCGAAACATGATTTTTTTTTTTGTAAAATAGCATTTTTGTTTATATCACAGATAAAAACATTACAAAAGTGCTGCAAACCGATGAAATTACTCATACAACCTTTTAGAACAGCTATTTCAATTTACAACCTTTTGTTATATTTTGTTAATTTTCACTAATTTTGTTAAAAAAAAAATGCAAAAGGTTTGAAAAATTAGAAGCAAATTTTAATGTTATTTTTCTTAACAATCTGGTAAATTTACAACCTCATACAAAGTCCGGAACTTAAAAAAAAAAACAAAAAACAATTCGCACTTTCCGCAGTGACAAAAAAATTTCAAAAATTATTGGAAATTTTACAAAGTATTTTAAATATCTTCCTATAAGTAAATGCAAATTTGCAACGCTCCAAGATTAGTACAAATGATTGTCAGTTGTCTATGGTCCATTTTGCATGGCGAAATTAAAACAAAAATGTTGCAAATCTAAGGAAACAACTAAAAAATCATTGACAAATATTATCGAATTTGCAACCTTATATGTAAATAATTTTCTGTTTACTGCTTAACGGAGAAAACCATGGCAATTTAATTTAATTTTTAAAAATCTGTAGTAAACATAGAAACTAAAAGAAAAATGTAGAATACAAAGATGCATGCGGTGTATTAGAAGTGCGGATATATAAAATATTTAACTGAAGGTAAAGTCTATTTATAAAACTAATTCCAAGAATAAAATAATACTTATCAATATTTTAAGGATTGCATGCATGTCCCTGAAAATGGGATTTCTAACAAACAACAAAAAAGCAAAATACCTACATACATTTTAAAATAGGTCCTGCATGGTCAGATAAATGTCCCTAAGGTTTAACAAAAATATCCATCCTGTCCCACTTATTCAAAATTTCATCAGGATAACGTCAAGTTACACCAGAGTAGCTATTCTTGAATTCGAGAGAGTAGAAAACCGGTTTTTCCTCTTTATCTGCAACGCACAAAATTTGTATTTTTATCTCATTTTCCTTCAAAATTTCTACTTCCTGAGATTCAAAAAAAAAATATATTTTTTTTTGAACATCGTGGTCTGGTGATGACATATTTTAAATGACATATTATAAATGACGCATCATGAAATCTGAGTTTATTCAAATATTTCTTAACGTAACTTTAGTGAAGAAATGCATTTCGAGTATTTTAACATAATAGACCGGGAGCCGAGAGGGTTTTTGCATGTTTCATAGGCCCCACGACGAGACTTTAGGGGCTGATAGAAAACGTTATTCCCCACTTTGAATTTCCGGTATAGTACTCCTAAAGTGTAGCTTTTAGGGGGGGGGGGGGTGAATTTTCAAACGTGTAATTAATATCCATGACCTTGGTCATAGGCCCCACTTTAATTATTGTTTTATGTCGTCAAGCAGTTTGCCAAAGTCCGCGAACTCAATATGCCATACCAATATGGCGACACTTAAGGTCCGCCATACTTACCGTAACGCGTAATTTTTTCACTGTGGACATGTATCATGGGCCCCACGCTGTTGTTTCGTGATCTTGGTTAACAATGAGCTGTAGAACAAAGATTTCAAAACGCCATACATCTGGGGCGTCGCCAAGAGGCCGCCATATTGGGGCAAACATGTCATTTTTAGCAATGAACATATATTATAGGCCCCACCATGGAAATTTATCTCCTTTGTTAATTTTGATATCCTAAACAAAGTTCTAATAGCACCATACCGATGCGAATGTCGCCAACGTCAGATACAGGCTTCCAAAGTTGTCCACATTTTAATAGGTTAAGTGTATTATAGGCCCCACTGCCATACCGGCATTTTTATGTGTATTTTGAAAGATAAAGCACGAATATATCACGGCCATACCGATGCGATGTCGCTAACGTCAGATATCGGCTTTCAAAGTTGTTACATTTTCATAGGTTAAGTGTATTAAAGGCTTCATTGCCATACTGGCATTTTTATGTATATTTAATAGTATTAAGCACGAATTTATCACTGCCATACCCATGGCATGTCGTTAACGTGCACAATTAGTGGTATATATAATTATTTTTTTTTTAAATTATTTGTATATGAAGTTAGTTTTAAAATGAAAATCATTTCTTTTTAATAGGTTATTTGTTACGTTTATTTTTTTTTAACCTAAATATAATATTCTTACGTTCAAATTATTTTGTATCAATTTAACTCTATAGTAATAAATTACGTCAATACTATTTACGTGCGGTTTTAATAATTTCTATGACTATAAAATACGATTTGGTAATAATATTAATTATGTTTTGTGACATCGTCTGTTTTTTTCCCCATACCCTTCATATTATATGCAATATAAAATATATATGTATCTACAATGTATACAAAAATTATATGCAAAAAATATACCCAATTAAATAACATATTTTTTCCATATTATTAGATTTTTTCTGAATATTCCTAAAATTTCAACGAATTTATACGCACGTATGAATACTAGAAATAAGTACGATTCTGAACGATACATTTGCATCCGAAGGCCAAGCGTTTGGGCGACAGATTCGACGCAAAACCATTTGCCATTATTCTGCCGGCAGTTTGTGTTAGAAGTGTACGTGATATTCTTGCCACTATAAAGAAATTTTTAATGAAAAAACGAGTGTATTTTATTTACAAATTGCCAGATTATGTATCGTGGCCCTGTAGGCGCATTTTAATTTTATAATTATTTTATTTTGTATAATATTAATAATTCTCGTTGATCAGTAGTTTAACAATAAACTTTATTGATTTTATCATCAGTGACCTTGATAACCTATAAGTTCGCATTTTTAGAAAAATGAAAGCATTTTAGAATATTTTGTCCGCCATATTAGATCCGAAAATTTTTAATCTTGAATTTATTTTCATTAATTTCACAAGTAATGACCTAAAAAAACCTGTATATACACATTTTTAGAAAAATCTACGAATTTGGACATTTTTTGTCCGCCATATTGGGTCCGCCTGCAGAGGGTGCGAACAAGACGATGAGACCATCGAGTATATCCTTTACGATTGCTCGATGCTCTCATTTATTAGAGATTTGTGTTCGATGACGTTGTTAACTACATTAAATCTGTAGGCTGGCTGACGAGCTAGGAGGTGCCTATAATCTTAGGAGGATGCACAATGGGTCTAATGAGGCCTAAGTGCCGTGGGGGGTAACCCACCCTCCACACGGTACAGATACAGATTGGGTCCGCCTTTTTGATTTTTATAAGTTTGACATCAAATTCACAATAAGCAACCCCCAAAACCTGTAAATACAAGTTTGGAAGCAATTCTGCCCAGCCATTCCAGAGCGGCGCTAAAAAACAAAAAAATGCCATACCGGTACGTATTATGCATGTTCATTGCTAAACATGACATGTTTGCCCCAATATGGTGGCCACTTGGCGACAACCCTGATGTATGGCGTTTTGAAATCAAATCTTTGTTCTACAGCTCATTGTTAACCAGATCACAAAACAACAGCGTGGGGCCCATGATACATGTCCACAGTGAAAAATTAGGCGTTTCGGTAAGTATGGCGGACCTTAAGTGACGCCATCTTGGTATGGCATATTGAGTTCGCAGACTTTGGCAACCTCCTTGACGATATAAAACAAGATTTAAAGTGGGGGGCCTATGATCCAAGGTCATGGATATTAATTAACGTTGTCTATCAGCCCCCAAAGTCTCGTCGTGGGGCCTATGATATATGCAAAAACTCTCTCGGCTCCCGTTCTATAAAATGCAGATATGGTACTAAATGGTTCAGATTTAAAATATGTTAAGGATAATAGCATCCGCATAATTTAAAGCAGATATTTTAGAGGTTATACCAAGAAAAATCCTTGTATAGTTGTTATATAGTTATTATATCGATTTGACAATTGCATTGATTGTTTAATATACAGAGTGGCCAAAAAGTCTGGAAACGGCCAATTATCTCGTAAATTGCTAGTCCTAATTGTACAAAATTTGGGGTACACCTATTTTGGGATACGGTGATTCCAGATTTAATATTTGCAATGTTGCCAGATTTGCTGTTTCTTTTAAATTATTAGTCACTTTGGTTTTTCAAATTCATCACCCTGTATATTCAGTCATTATTGGAATCTCCTATTCAATACGAGTTCAACCATATGTAACATTTATCATTTTATGTAGTCTGGAAGGTCTTAAATAAATAAAATAAATCTGGCAACGCCTAATTGTCTCAATAAATTTTTTAATACAAACTATTTTCAACTACATTAAAACGTAACAATTGAAAGATTATAACATTTTTAACATAATGGTTACTTTATCAAGTGTTCAAAATGTGCTCCATTTGTGAGTTGACAGTACCCTAATTGATGGTAGAATGCGTCTACCACATTTTTTCATGGTTGTTTTATTTATTTAAGACTTTCCAGACTACATACAATCATAAGTGTTACATATGATTGAACTCGTATTGGATAGGAGATTCCAATAATGACTGAATATACAGGGTGGTCAATTTAAAAAACCAAAAGTGACTAATAATATAAGAGAAACGGCAAATCTGGCAACATTGCAAATATTAAATCTGGAATTTCCGTATACCAAAATAGGTGTACATCAAATTTTGTACAATTGGGATTAGCAATTTAAGAGATAATTGACCGTTTCCAGACTTTTGGGCCACTCCGTATAGTAAATCAACACGAAAGGACCACTTAATACCATTTAACTCAAATCACCCCTCTCAACATAAATTATCAGCTCTTTCTTGTTATGTGCACAGATTAATTAATATCCCCTTTCAGGGTTAAATTATAAAAAAGAAACTAACTTACTTAAACAATTAGCTTCTAATAACGGGTTCTCAACAGACATAGTAGATAATATGATCAATAGAGTTTTGACTACGAAGAAGAAGAACCTAGAATTTCCTTACACTTCTAACAAGGATCAAGTAGTTTATAGATATTTGCCTTATTTTGGTTGTATCTCTACAGAATAAAGTTGATAAACTTAAAATTTCGTTTAAAACTCAAAACACCATTAAATCATTAGACAAGATTAAAAAGTTGTCTAGGGTTTATAAATTAAATTGTAACACTTGTGAAGCTACCTACATCGGTAGAACCATTACACCTTCAGAGACTCGTATCAAGGAACACCTATCTAGACCTGCTAAATCAAACTTTAGTTATCATATTAAATTTAATAACCATAGCTTCTCTCCTTCATCAAATAGCAAAATTTTACGCAGTGTTTCTGTCAATAACTTTAAGAAAATGGACCTACTGGAGGATCTGGAGATCCTTCGTGAGATGAACCTGAATTCTGGTAATTGTTTTAACACTCAAATACATTTAAACTGCAATTAAAACCTTTTGTTTAAAACTCTTTGGGAATCACAAGAGTTAAATTAAAAATAATATACTAGTTTCTTTTAATTCATTTAACTTCTACTTAATTTTAATTTTAGTTCAGTAATAATCACATCCGTTATCTAATCAGATATTTTACTTATTTTGTACCCTTATTTTTATTAACTCAATCAATTTATACTGTTTTCAAACTGATATTCAATCGTTATTCAACTCCGGAATCTATTGTTTTTAAAATATTTAAATTTGTTAATTTACTTTATTTGTTACTTCAGCTTCTCGGATGTTTTGAAGTCTACCCCTCGTTGACCATACTTATCATCATATTCACTGTGGTTGTCCGGTCGTAGAATAATCAACTCAGCACACAGCTGTGTCTTTACTTTGTTGTTGCCTTGTATGCATTTAGAAATGGCCTTCTTTACCTAATCCACCCTTAACATTTAGAGGGTCGAAAATTAAGGGTTGTATGTATTTTTTAATGCCACATAATAAAAAAATAAAAAATTTTTTTATCCAAAAAATAAAAAAAAAATTTGGGGTGGACACCCTTATCACTTAGGGGTTTGAAAGATAAATAGTAGCCGATTCTCAGACTTACTGAATATGCATAAAAAATTTCATAAGCATCGGTTGAGTTGTTTCGGAGAAGTATAGGAACGAACATTGTGACACGAGAATTTTATATATTCGAGCTTACTTTTCTGTAACTCCCTCTTTCATCCTTCCTTTCTAATTTACCGTTCTTTTTTCGACTAGATACCATGTATGGACCATGGAATTCTTACGCCTTTTTACTTCAAGTTCTCTGGCCTAGTATGGATCTAGAGTCATTGCCCTTTATTCTACTTTCCAAATTTCGATGTTCAATAGTTGCGCAAAACCAAATATACTTAGGTCTCTTAGGACCTCTGCATGGCTCTTATCCTTAGAAACCTTGTATATCCTTTCCCCTCGTTTTCATTATTATATATTTTTTAGTTTTTTTTGGTGATAAGTCTGGTCTAACCAGAGTTGACTCCAGAACCACCTAAACGCTCTTTCTACGCGTCATATTGTTCTGGGTCAGTCTGTCTATGTCATTTGTCTGCTGTTAATTGTCAAATTTAAGTACGCTTTTCACCTGTCGTACGTTGTAACAGGAACATGTATTATTTAAAAAAAAAATACAATTGCTAATAATGTTTTACTTTTAACTTTACTACTGGGGTTCGGTCCTGCTTTAACCCCCCTTTAATATTCATCTTTAATAATTGTTGTTAACAATTCTATGTTTTATCTGATTAACTTCCTGTAGAAGAAATTAATTATGTAAGTCTTTTGTCATGCTTTAATAATAGGAAATTTAATTTATAACGTCTTTTAGGACGGTTTTGAAGATGGCTTTATTAAGCTGAAAGCGCTTAGCCGAATATTTAAATAAACATTTTTAATTTTTTACACACTTCTGTATCTTTACTACTTTCATTTCATTTATTAATGAGATCAACACCTGTCAATAATTTTTAAACATTCTTTCTCTCTTCTATGATAATTGCTTCAGCAACAATATAAAAAAATGGTTGGTATTTATCACCTTAACTAATGTGATTGCATACGGTTTGTAATTAGATTTTTATTGTTGTTACAATTATGGAAATTTAGGAAATTTTTCTCTAAATGAAATAGGAAAAGTTAATAGCGTCTTATAGGTATAGTTTTATTTTTTTGTCAATTTTAGGTTTTAGCTAAAAGGCTGAGTAAATAACGGAACCTTATTAAATGACCCACAAGAATGTTATGTTGATAAGAAAGTTCTACTGTTGACTTTTTAAAATATTGATTGTATTGATTGTATATTATTCAGAATATTTATTGATAAAAAAAGGGAATGGAAAACGATATTTTGTCACAGAAGAAATGCATCATTTAAAACTTTGAGACAGTTGTTCCCACTTCAATAAGAATAATAATATTTATTTGCCTCAATTAAAATTACAATATAAATTTAAAAAATGTGATAAGTAAATAAGTAGACACCCATATATTCATGGCAAATAGAGTGTACATCCACAAAAACAGGCTTGTGCGTGAATGCAGTGTTCATTTATCATGAAAAATAGATGTATAAAAATTAAAAAGTATACATTTATGAAAATAAATATATAAGATTCACATAATAGCATTTTAAACAATTTAACTATAGAATATAATATAAAGGGACAATAAAAAAACAGTGTTAGTAAAATGAATTAGAATATTAATAAACATTAAATTATTAATTTTTAAATCACGATAAGATTGACAGACTATAACATGTTTTATTTCGCGGCGAAATAAAGTTTTGCAATTTAGCAGTCGGAAAAGATAGGATCCAATTTTTTATTTTCTTTTTAAATAAACTTGCGGAGTTAATTTTTTTTTTAATCAGATGGTAATTGATTATACAACTTTTGAGCCAGATACGTAAAACTTTTTTTTTCCTAAAGCTTTGTTGGATTGGCTTTAAAGTGGCTTTATCTTTATGTTGCTTTAGTAAAATCACTTTTACGTATAATTGGTAGATGTTTAGCTCTATAATTGTAGGGTAGGTTCTGGGTTTGTGAAATAAAACTTTTAATATACTTTTTTGAATTTTTTACAGGTATTTGATAAGAGTTTGTCCAGTCGATCCCCAAGCAATAAGACCGTACACTAGATGACTTTCGACTAATGCATAATAAAGAATTTAGGGTTAAACGATATTTAAGGTTATGTTATTTCTATATTTTATGTGATTTGACAGTTCTTGTGAAAAATATTAACAAAAAGGTAAGTGAGGTCCTGTAGTTACCCCTCTTCGGGATTTATGTACTATAAATATTTTACGCCTAATTGTCCTTTTTTGCAGACCATTTGCTAAAATGAGTAAATCTAATAATAGAAAGGCATTGTCGGACAAAGAACTTCAACGTGCTGCTGAAAGATTTGGAGATTTGTCAGATTCTGATCACGAAATTGAATACGAAATCGAGGAAGAAATCGATGAAGATTTTTTGCATGAGATCGTCTCGGAATCGGAAGTAGATTTAGAAAGTCATTCTGAAGAGGAATCTGATTTAGACCCGAGTATAGACACAGGCACAGATGTAATCGACGAACCTAACGAAAGCACAGAATATGTTGGGAAGTCCGGCATGAAGCGGATTAAGAAACTTTGGCCGAGTACAAGGCGTCTACAACAAAATAAAGTAAGCGATTTCCCTGGAATTACGACTTATAGTCAGGCGGCTAATTCATTTATAGAAAGTTTTAATTTATTTATATCACCCGAAATCAAAGATATTATATGTTTATATACAAATCAAGAAGCCGAAAATTATGTTGACTCTTGGAATCAAAAATATCCAAATCGTCCAAAAAAAAAATGAAAGTTATTAGATCACGTCGAGTTAGATTGCTTTGTGGAGATTTTGATCAAGGCTGGTGCTATGAGATGTAGACGGGAATCTGTAACATATATGTGGACTACTGATTCTAGTATAAGAGGATCATTTTTCCAGCTGCAATGTCACGTGATTTCAAGAAATTTCAGTTTTCTTGCGTTTTGATGACAAACTTACTAGGATCGAGAGCAAAATGTAATAAACTTGCAGCACTAAGTGATGTTTGGAATGCGTTTGTCAAAAATTGTAATAGGGCTTTTAAGCCTTATGAACACTTAACCGTTGATGAACAATTGGTTGCCTTCAGGGGGTCACTGCCCTTTTCGTCAATACATAAAGTCAAAACCAGCTAGATACGGCATCAAAATTTGGGCTGCAGCTGATGTCAAAACATCTTATCTATGCAACTTACAAGTTTACACTGATAAACTTGCTGGAGCAGCAAGAGAACAGAATCAAGGGCATCGTGTAGTAACAGATTTGGTCCATCTCTATTATAATGCAGGAAGAAGTATTACCACTGATAATTTTTTTACATCTGCTGATTTAGCGAGTTTTTGCTTACTGAAAACTTAACTCTACTTGGAACAGTAAGAAAAAGCAAATCATATACTCCCATAGAACTGAAGCTCACTTCTCATCCAGAACATTCATCCAACTGTGCTTTTACAAAGGATTTAACAATGGTGTCCTATATACTAAAAAAAAACAAAATGGTGCATTTATTATCATCTCAACATTATGACGACAGGAATAGATCTAAAAAACAACAAAAAACCTCTTATGATTATAGATTACAATGATACTAAAGTAGGAGTCGATAATGCAGACAAATTATTAAGTGAGTACACTTGTTCCAGAAGGACAGCACGTTGGCCTTTCAGACTATTTATGAATATAGTAGATATGTGTACCCTCAACTCATTCGTTATATACATTTAAAAGCACCCAGATAAGAAAAAACAGTGCTCCTCTAGACGGCGATTGTTTCTTCTAAAACTAGCGGATGATTTAGCCAATAAAAATAGGAATAAACGAGCTACCGATAAAATACTTCACGCACATATAAAAATGGCTCTAAGAGATTGTTGTGTTGAAATAGCTGCTCCATCTCACCATGAAACAGTAACTGACTTACGAAAACGTGGCAGGTGCTATAAGTGTTCGCGAAAAGAGGACAAAAAAAGTAAAATATGTTGCAAATATTGTAAAAAATTTGTTTGTGAGTTACATAGACAGAAACTTACCACCGTATTATGCACTGATTGTGCCATTAAAGTTTTTCTTGCGCATGTTTGTGTTTTGTTATGTATTTTGTGTACCGATAATTTTTCTATACTAGAGAAGCTTTTTGTCTTATGTTTCATGAATAATTGCAAAATTACTATAATGTAATACATTTTTCACTATAAAAGTTATATTTGTTACATTTTTTTAACCCAGACATTAAAATTCAACATTAACAACTAGGAGACCTTGAACAACAAGGGGACCTTAGTGACCCTTTTTACGTTTTATGGTAACTATTATTACCTTCGGCATCTAAGGGTTAAGCAAAATTAATTTTTTTTTTTGATTTTCACAAAATTGAAAGGAAATAATATTTAAATTAAGGTACATACTATGAAACTGCTGTTTTAATGAAACAAATTTACAAACTATGAGAGCTTTGGTTTCTTGTATGGTCCATGATTGTAAGACACATTAGTTATCTCAATATTAATTTCTTCTAAATTCGTTGATTCTTGAAATTGGATATGCGTGTAGTCTGGATCTTGGTATTCGTCATCGGCTAATGTGTCGTCATTTGGGCAATCAAGGTACGCATCTAACGGTGCACCGAATCCATTACTTTGGGTGCAAAACATATCCATTCGAGTTGTACACTAAATGCTTTTATAAATTATAATGACTAATTTGATTTTTCATATTTTATAAAAATATTTCTCTCAAATCCACCCAGGTGTTTTGGTTTTTTTCACGAATCAGTAAATTACACTCATTCAGTTAAATTCTTAGTTATAACGGATACGTGTTCTTGAAAAATAAATTCGTCAGCTGGCCTAAGTATAGAAAAGAAAGTAAAGGTAGACAGTTTAAAGTAGAACAAATACAAATCTCTTTCCTACTAGGTATTCTGAGAAAACTAATGCGCGCGAACATAAACTATTCATTGAAACTGAACTGTGAAAACTACATTTATTTCTATTTTTAACCGACTTCAAAAAAGGAGGAGGTTATCAATTCGTCGCGATATTTTTTTTTTTTATGTATGTTCAGCGATTATTCTTTAACACGGTGTCCGATTTCAATGATTCTTTTTTTGTTAGAAAGGGGGTATTTCAGGGGCGGTCCCATATAAATTTAGTCAAAATCTAATAATTGGGTCCATGAGAAAATCCTCAAACTCTTCATTTTTTATGTATGTTCTGCGATAATTTTTTAACACGGTGTCCGATTTCAATAATTCTTCTTTTGTTAGAAAGGGGCTACTTTAGGGGTGGTCCCATATAAATTTGGTCAAAATCTAATAATTGTATCCATGAGAAAATCCTCAAAGTCTTCATTTTTTATGTATGTTTAGCGATAATGCTTTACCACCTTGTCTGATTTATACGATTCTTTTTTGTTAGTAAGGGGGTACCTCAGGGGTGGTCCCATATAAATTTGGTTAAAATGTGGTGATGGCATCTGCACGTTTTTGAAGTCGGTTTTTTTAAATTTTTAATTTGTAATACTTGTATTTTTACAATGCTCTACCGTCAATAAGGAGTATCTAAAGTGACTAGTCTTTTCAGCCTATTAGCCCTATGTTTGTTTTCTGTACTGTTTACCTATTCTGTTATTTCAGTTATGTACGGCGCCGAAGGCATTTTATATTGACAAAATCAAATTATGCACCAATGACATTTTATATAGGTACAATTTTAAATGTACTTATTAAGCCTTGTATAGTTAAAGCAAACAATGCTGTTAACGTTCAAAGTACACAGAATGTTAAATACACGTTTTTCCTTTTAAAAATTTACGGTTTGAATTTTCAACTGTCAATGTACGCTGTGTTCAATCAACATTTTAATTAATAGCTGATGAAATCCGTGTATCGGTTTCCCATCGCAGTATGCATTCAATTAAACAATATACAATTCAATTAATACTTGATATTTCAGGCCGGTTCACTCCAACTGGGTGCGCTTTTAAATGAAATTGAATAACTTAATCTGATAGCATAGCTTCTGCTGCCTAAAGGTTGAGTATTAGTAATGTTTTGTACTTTGAAAATGTTTGCATAAATGATCCCTTTGAATTTAAAAGTTTTTTTTACTAATAAGCATTTAATTAAAAAATAGAGCCATCAGCGACCAGAAAGTAATACTTATCAATTAGTCTGTCTTACACGGCCATACAATTTTATTTGGTGATATAGATTGGTTAAATATTTCACAAAAAATAGTTTAGCTATTAGCTTTTATATAGAGCGTAAGAAAAAGTTAGGTTATGTATTATACCAGATACCCTGGGGTCAAAACTCGCTTAGAACTAAATTATCTATGTAATACAAATGTGCACAGAAAAAAATATAATCTCGAAATTACAAATTCAAAATCGAATTTTTTTTTAATAATTCCGGAAACTATTAAACAATTTTAATTTTTTTGTTAGAGTATTGTTACTACTTAGTCATTATTGATGAACATACAATTTTAATCTAAAAATCTTATGAACTAATTACTTATCTAAGAAGTCCCCATTGGGCTGTATTAATTGTGTATATAGGAAAGTATCACAAATTGGCGTGCGATTAATTACAGTGTTTTACGCTAGCACTAACATTCACTGCACTAGCTCGAATACCTAGTCGACAAAATGCTAGCCAGAGAAGAATAATGGACAAAATTAGAAAGATGATCATGATGATTGTGTCTCCCAAGAGAAAGAAAGCAGTAAGGATACAAGGCTAAAATAGAAACAGACAACAACGTCCGACCTACCTTGTAGTAATACCAGCCGGCAGATCCTAGGGTGTCCACTATCGACGAATGGGTTGGTTATAGTAGGTATGTCGGCCTTGCACCCTCATCCAGGAGTCCCAGACTACCAGGAAAGGGCAGAACCATGTGCCTGGTGTCCATAATGGATTCCCACCTAAAAAAACTAGCTCGACTTGTTTCTGTGTTGAGTTTAGAGTTGTCCATTAATTGTGGCGCTTCTTCTTTGACGTGCAAGTGAAGTCGACCCTCATGTTTCGCAGCAAAATGTATTGTTTCTTCTTCGATTCTTGGTATCTTTAAGTGTCTATGAAGATAATCGTTTTGATAGAACCAAGGTTCATCAACGAAGCATGTTAGGACTTTATTTTGGAAAACTTGTATCATGTTGATATTTCTCTTGCTGGCACATTCCCATAGCTGTATGCCATAAATCTACATTGGTTTTAGAATTTGTTTATATATCAGTAGTTTGATAAACATTGACATTGAACATTTTTTTGAATTTAAGTTCAAGTTCTTTATTTTTTATGTGCTCTTTCCATTTAAGCCGTACATCTTAGTTCATCTTTAGGTATTTGGCCGAATCGTGATGCATCATTGTTTATTCTTATTTGTTTTTGTTCATTTGGTCGATGAGTAAAATCAACATGTTTCAACATCAACAGTTTTTTGTCCATCGATTGAACCTGTTGTAGGCTTGCTGGAGTTATTCTGGGGTCTCTGTACTAGTTCCGTCACCTGCCAATATTGAATTGTTATCCGCAAATGTTAATATTTTAACAGGGATATCGCTGGTGTATAATAAGTAAATAACCGGTTCTAGCAAATTCCCTTGTGGGATACCTCCTTTACTTTCCTTTGAGTGTTGTTAATCTTGAATCCCAGATGGTGTTTTTGGAGTTGTAATCTCCACTGATTATAAATTTGTTACCTAGTTTTTTGAGTACATTTCTTTTTTCTGGTATGTCTTGGTGGGCTATAGATTGTAGCTTTTGTAATTTTGTCCCTCCTAAGCGTTAATGGTGCTAATCGTTACCTGATTTTCTGGTTCTTGGATGTCTGGTTCTTCATAGTGAAAAATTTTATTTTTAATAATTATCGCATTTTTCTTTCTTGTATATCAGTTTGTTTTTGAAGAATAGCATTGGCATTCCAAATGGCTATTCTAATATCTCTTTTGTCCATTAGTGGTTTTGTTATATAATTGGGGTTCATTTAATTCTTCTAGCTTCTGGAGTCCGTTAAAGAGTGAATCTATTCTGGTTATTAAGAATAATAATTACCTCCTCGGTGGTAGTAATTTCTGTTAGGCTGGTTGACTGTGAAGTATGCTGTGCAATTAGTGGTGTAGGATTCAAAGCTGATTATAAATTTGTTACCTGAGAATATGTTATTTTATTTTTGACAGTAGAAAGAGCGTTTATGTGTTTCCTCTGCCTCATAATTATTTGCGTTTAGTGATGTTATCCTTCCTTATTTAAAAGGTTTTAGCTACGTCACATCCTCTGTAATTAGCAGGATTTTCCATTAGATAGTTTACACACTTCGTTTGTTGTTTTCAACTTTTTCCTTAATCTTCGTATGATTTTTTCCTACGCAGCTTGATTATTTTTGGCAAAAGTAATGTTTTTGTGTCCAAATAGCTGGCAGTTTTTGCATTGCAGAACTAGTTTTAAGTTTCTTATAGTTTCGATTCTAACTCTTAGATTTCGTAGATTTTGTTATTGTCTTCAGTATTTTAGAAGGACAGTATAAATAGTGGCAATTCAGTTTACAAATGCTATCCTCGGTTAAATATATTTCCTTCTTTATTATATTTTATATATCTATAGGTACTGATAAACAGTGTCAGACTGAGGTGAGGATTTTACTCAAATATATATACAAAAAAAATACACGCTAAAATTGGGCCTATATTATGAACAATAAATTAAATATTCACCGATATTAGTACCTAATCTATGTCGACATAGTGCAGTTTTATAAATAGTATATTTTTAAAATTAGCTCATCAGTACCTTTGCAGGGGCATACTATACCATGTATTCGTGATGTCACACTAAAAGTTAAATAACAAAAAGTATAATATTATGTTTAAGAAACTTACTAGTTAAACAACTCTATGTGCACATAATGTTTTAACTCTCACGTTAGTCGTATTATTAATACAGGCATGTTGGAGATATATGCCACTTTGTCATAGAAAATTTGTTATCACAACATAAAAACATGTTACAAAAACCAACAATTCATTTATATTTAAAAAAATTTTTAATAGTTGGATTGTTAGTAAACAATACATACTTATTGTGACAATAATTGGGACTAACTGCATTCCTTGTCAAAATATAATTAATATAATGTCGTGCGAGACCGGTTCTGCTATATAGGACGACCAGTCTACATCGATACATCCGAGAGAATTCCAGAAATTAAAATTAATTAAATTATAATTAATAATTAAATAAATTATAAATAAACTCTTTTTAAATTAAACAATCATTGCAATAATGTTAATATGGAATACAAAAAGTGCTTAAACAATATTCAGCCTTCTTTACTAAAAATTTGACTATAACGACATAGTGTAGTTTGCCTCCAAGTTACTGATATACCGATTAAATAATTTTCAAAACTTTGACCAAATCATTATTTTATTGTACCTATTTTTTTAGTTTATTATGTGTGATTGATCTTATAAAATAAAAATTTCAGTTTACTTGTTTTATTTGCTAATTTAAAAAAGTATATTATTTTATTTAACATGTGATTAAATTTACAATAAGAAACCGAAAAGTACTGGGTAAAATTTTATATAATAATATTGTTACACAAAAATCATTAAAGCATTCTCCATAATCTGATAAATATTCAAAAACAATCTCAGAATATGAAGAAAATTCAGCTGCCTATAACTAATCATTTTTTTATACGGTTTTCAATGTATTAAAAACAAAACAAATATTACAATAACTAAAATATTTACTTTTTAACATAACAAAATACCAATAATCCTATCTTCTTTAATGTAAATTATATTTGTTCCAACACTCGCCACTCCCCTAATCTATAGATCACTCTGACTTTGATCCAACGTTGCCTATTTTGTTTTTTTTTTGTTAATTTTAGTAGATTTCTAGAAATTAATAAAAAATTCACGTTACTTAAATATAACATCCTATTTAAATAATTGTGTTGCTAAAAATATTAGGCTATAACTAAGGTTGAGCGATATTCAAAAGAAATAATCGATTACTTAAAAATAATTTATTCTTTTCGATTAATCCATTATTTTGAAATCAAGTTAGTTAATAGTTGTAGTGTTGGAAAACAGTATGATATTGATATTAATAACTGCACTTAATACAAACTCAAATAAAAAAAGAAAACAGCAATTTTGACGCTCGCACAAAAGTATTAAACCGAACATTGTTGAAATTGTTAGAAAAATTTGAACACCCATTGTAAATTACCACGATTTTTATACATAGTCCTCTGTCTTTGTGTTCTAATATTTGTCCATTTTAGAACTGTTTCACGAATATCATCAGTGTACAAGAACTTCCAAACTAAAAAGGGGTCAATAGGATCTAAAATTTTTTCGCTGTTTCTCGTAAACCATAAAACGGCAAAACTATGTTGTACTGTGATTGTCGCTTTCTATTTAAAGTAAAAGGTTTCTTGGTACATTTAAACCGATTGTTTTTATAATTAAATTTTTTTATTTTTGTTCATGTCCATTCTGTTACTTCACTTTCTTCACTATCAATCTCTTTGCTCTCAGTTTTTCCACTACTTTTCTTTCTCATTATATTTGGATATGTCACTATTATCGCTGCCACTTTCTTCAGATCACTTTGGAAGGGTATCATCATGATTTGGCACAGCATACCTCATTTGTTTTGAGCAATTGGGTTTTTGATTCATTGTACATAAAAAAATAGCGTTAACACTAACACTCCATCTACGAGAGGACAGTTTGAATTAAAATATTTTGAGAAATACCCACTTTTAAAAATCGCAATACTTAACTCTACTCTATATCCACAGAACACTTACTCTTAGAATGGTAACTCCCATGTTAGAAAACGGTGATAGAATTTCTGCGCCACTTGACGGACGTGGTTGATTTTTCAAGTAAGTCATCGGATAAGAGGCCATAGGAAACAAGAAAAAAGACTAATGAAAAGAAGAGAAGAAAAGCGCGGAGCCATTTAAATTTGACAGTAAAAATTATGCAACATTCTATTATGTACAAAAATAACAATTATTTCAAATATTTATATCCAGATTATTATTTTTTTATTTTATAAAAAATCTTATTTTGATTGTTTTTTTTTTCACGGAACCCTTCAGTGATGGAGTCACAAAAATTTTAAAACTTACCAATAATAGCATATTTTAACGCTACCCCAGTCTTGTGCATAGGAATTTCTCCCCCCCCCCTGTTTTTATCGATGTATAGCGTACTAAAATTATCTAATCCTAATCTAATTCGGTCAACCTATGCCTAGAATACCGTAGGTGGGGAGATGTCTTATATCCAGCCATGTGGTACCGTCTGTGAGACCGTGAGATAGTGAGCGATTTAGGTTCTCCATTTTCACATACAAGCTTTGAAAAGGGGTTGAAAAGTACATCAATGTTTAGTAGAATAAAAGAAAATTTACGATTGGCTTTTGGGGATAACATATGGAAAATTCAATTTTCCTTATCAGAAAAATTTTTCGACCCCAAAATGCACTCATACGTTCAGGTCATTCAAGAAAATATATTTTTTGCACCAGTGACGATATATGTTTTCATACATTCGACGGGCTTGTGTAGAAAAATGTGGTAAAATCTGGATTTTTCCTTAGAACATTACGCCCTTATTTCTACCCTTTAGCCACTTGCAACATTAAAACCTTTGATTTTCCGAATTAATCATATAAAGAAAACGGCTTGCGTGGAAATATAGGCAACAAATAACCTTTCATTTTTGTTGGGGAAAATCGAATTTTCCATGTGTTAACCTCAGAAGCAACTCGTAAATTACTTCAATTCCACTTAAAATCGATGTACATGAGTTCGTTATAAAATGAAGTTATTGAATACTCTTTACATTTGAAAATATTTAAAAATATGGAGCTGTCTACCATTCTGTAAATATATTTTTTTAAATATCTAATAACGGCGGAGATACTGGACTTTTCACACTGTATATACCAAAAGATTTGGTAATACTTCTAATATAATGTGATTTAATATACTGCTATTTTTTCACTCGTAGAAAAATGGGAAAACTTTCGTACGAAACGTGTCAAACATCTCGTTTGACAGCCTTCTCATCACTTGCGAGCTATTGGTTCTACAATTTGCATAAATAACTATTATTATTAGACATTAATAAAAATTTAATAATCCTTTTTACTTTACATATATATTGATAAAACTATTCTACATATAACGACAAAATGTCGTGACAGTCAAAAACCTTTTACCACTTAACTGTATTAGTTAATTAACTAGGTAATAACAAATCGTTCTCCCTTTCCTTAATATAAAAAATTACAATATCTACCGTAACACCAGAAATTCAAATTAATATACGCCAGCAGCCGCGCAACACCCCTGTTTACGAGCATTTACATAAAAGTTCCCTTAATATATTAATAAATCTCCTGCTTGCAAGGAATAAGGTTAAGAAATCCCTACCTATAAATTTGGGCTAACAATACTGAACAGTTTGTACAGGAGTTCCAGAAGTTAACTATATTAATTTTCTTGGGGTTATTAAGGGCTGTTTTTGACGTCTTTTTGTTCTGGCTTTGTTCAAAAGTTAAATAAAACAAGCAACGATGTGTAAGAGCCTAATTTTAAGGAACCGTGCTGTTTTTTAGACATTTTCTCGGGGTTTACCCAGATTTACAACGAGTTAATTACATTTCTGGCTTCTTCTGAAAAATATTTTCTTGAATCAAACAAATTTACGTGTTTGAAGTCTATTTATGTTAAACAAATTTTGTTTAATCCAAAGCAATCAATCTTGAAATTCAAATTATTTCAATATAAATTCCAATGTGTTTAAAATTTTTGTAAGCAATTCTGTGGCCGGCGCTTAAAAGGTCATAAGTCGTTTTTTACGTTCTCAATTAATAAGGAAAATAAGAGCGGGTGGAATTATTAAACGGTTTGCTATTAACAAAAATCTTAGATACGCCACTGGTATACTGTAAATGGGTCTCAATTGGAACTTTGAAGCAAAGATTTTAAAAATTCCCATATTATTAACAGTAACGTTTAAAAAAATATATCCAATATGACGGTCATTTTGACAGCTGACAGAAAATTTTCAACACAAATGTCCCTGAAATGCAAATTTCAATTAAAAAAGGGTGTTTCTATTTAAAAACTAAAAATAAATTGCGATTTTCTGTTATTTTTGAAAAACCGGAAATAAGCCGAGACGTCACAGAACAATTAAATCCAGCACATGACAGTATTTGTTCTAAGATTTAAAACAAAAAAGTTTTCGTTTCAATAGCTCAATTAACAACGAAGATAAAGCGAATGCATTTATTAAACGGTTTGCTAATAATGAAAATGCTTAGATACGCCACTGGTGTACTGTAAGTGAGTCTAAATAGGAATAAGATATCTTTAAATTGTTCGACTAGTAAAAGCAAACATTCGACTTCCGTTTCTGTATAATTGGAACTACGTTTATTCATAGCTTCTTTATCACATACTTTGATTATATTTTACTATACGGAGAATGGTCGCAATGCACAGCTTTCTGAGTGCCTTAAAAGGAGATATAAAACTCCGCCATTTTGATCCCTTATTACGTGTTGCCTACATCTTGGCGCAATATTTTTAATAGGAGCGTTTTAATCATCTGCTTCTGCTTCGGAATTGTCGGTTTTCTTGTTTTAATCTGACAGATTAAAACGACTAAACCGACAATTCCGGAAGCAGAAGCGGATGATTAAAACGTACCTGATATTTTGCTTGCTGCTGTCAGTGTCAGTGAATATTAGAGAGTTGAAATGTTTCCAGTACGTTATAGTCTAAGATCCGAAGTAAGATCGACCTTCACCCATCTGTTTAATGGATGAAAGTTTCTGTTTATTAAATAAAATATGTTTAAAAATATACTGCCGAAGGGTTGCCTAAGAAAATACAGTCCAGACTATTTATTTTCTTAAAATAAAAAAAACGACACCCTGTAAAGTCTTCCCCAGATGCTTCGACTATGCCCAAACTTAAATCAGCTCACCGCAGGATAGATTAAAGCTTAAGTTTAAAATTTGGTGTTTTTCTCCTTATCCGTTTTTGAGTTGTCTTCAAAATTCGAAATTTGCATTTTTCCTCAAATATCTCGAATTAGGTCCATTTTAGGGAAATCATGTATAGGAACAAAATAATAGAGAATAACATTATAAGTAACTTTTATCATGATTTCTATACTTTCCTTATCTGTATACAGAAAGGAAAGTAAAAAATGGCCGTGACCGTATTTTCTTAGGTAACCCATTTGCGGTATATTTAAAAACATATTTTATCTAATAAAAAAAAAACTTTTATCCATTAAACAGATGGGTGAAGGTCGACCCTACTTACGGATCCTGGACTATTAACGTAAACGTGAACTTCAACGCACAAAAATAATGTTTAGGTTGATGTCCAAAAAATGAGTTAAAGTTGTTAAACGCATCGTGACATTTACGTGCCATGACAGATAATGACAATTAATATCAGGATTTCTTTTTTCCCATTTAAAAAGAGGTTATTTTGTTTGCGTTGCGTACATACGCCAGAGTCCGTAAGCTTACGTAGGTACGTAGACGTGAATGTAAAGGATATTTAAATACGCATGCGTAGATGTCAATTTTCACGTGTACGTATACGTTCATAGCGTTACTTCAACTCTCTATTATTTTTGGAGTTACAGTTTATTGCTAAAGAATCAGTTAGCTCACTCGGACCAGTTAAAAGTTCCAAAATAACATCCACTTCAGGAATACAAATCCAGGATACGCAGGATATGCTTTTCTATTATAGGCGGTTGTCATATACTGTATTATTCGAGTTGCGCAGTGTATAAACTGGAATATTGAGATCAAAAGTGCCGAAGCAGAGTGAGCGATCTGATTATTTAGCTATAAACTGTGTCATATGAATCAAAATGGCCGCGCCCTATGTTGGGCGTGTCGGACCTCTCTCTTGTCCCGTATAGTAATCAAAGTATGTGTTCTTTATTCATAACTTCTTTAAAACAGATAACGAGATAACACAATACAGATATTCAGATAAATGAAATAAAACACAGCACAGATCACTTGTCACTTACTGTAACACAGCATCAAGAAATATGATTGACCATTGACCACATACTTTGATTTTCTTTTACTATACGGAGAATGGTCGCACTGCGCAGCTTTCTGAGTGCCTTTTAAAAGGAGGTAGAAAGCTCCGCCATTTTGAACCCTTATTACGTGTTGCTACATCTTGGCGCAATATTTTTAATAGGTGCGTTTTAATCATCCGCTTCTGCTTCGGAATTGTCGGTTTTCTTGTTTTAATCTGACAGGTTAAAACGACTAAACCGACAATTCCGGAAGCAGAAGCGGATGATTAAAACGCACCTGATATTTTGCTTGCTGCTGTCAGTGTCAGTGAATATTATTTTTGAAGTCACAGTTTATTGCTAAAGAATGAGTTAGCTCACTCGGACTAGTTGAAAGTTTCAAAATAACATCCACTCCAGGGATACAAATTCAGGATACGCAGAAGACTGCTGTTTTATTGTAGGCGGTTTTCATATATTGTATTATCCGAGTTGCACAGTGTATAAACTGAAACATTGAGATTAAAAGTGCCGACGCAGAGTGAGCGATCTGATTCTTTAGCTGTAAACTGTGTCACAGGGTTCAAAATGGCCGCGCCATATGTTTGGCGTGTCGGACCTCTCTCTTGCCTCGTATAGTAATCAAAGTATGTGCCATTGACACTCACAACCCTCAAACCTTGGTTTCTTCTTCTTTAATTAAAAAAGTGACACAATATTGATCTTTAATGACAGAGATATCCAGTTAATACCGTCAACTTATAAAACATACATTTTGACACCTCGGCTAACTTGAAGATTAACCTTCACGGTAACTTTGGGAATTACCTTGAAGATTTAACTGTCATCTATACAACCGGCCCTTAGCGGTTTACCCGAGAACCTAGAGCATAGCTATTGAACACTTCTTTACAAGGTAATTTATTTCAACACCGAGAGAATATTTTTTACAAAAATTAAGATACATTTGGAATTCACTGACTGCTGACTTTTTAACATTTGTTGTCTAAGGCCCGTATTTATAAACAGAACTTACGTGAGTCGGACTTGGGTAAGTCGTCCTTGAACTAAAATCAAAGTTCGGTTACAACATCTCTAAAGTTCTAGGTGGTTCTGGTGTTAAACTGGAATTTAGAGATGGATATTAGCAAATCTGTAACTGTTATGTACATTTACGGATTTGTTACTACGCATCTCTAAATTCACGCGATATAACCGAACTTCGATTTTCGTTCAAGGACGACTTACCCAAGTCCGACTCAGCTGAGTTTTGTTTATAAATACGGGCCTAAGTGTTATGGATTGATTTTTTCCAGATTAATGATTTCCTTGATTCTTAACTCAATTTCTTGCAATTTGTTGATAATTTGGTAGAAAATCTTATTTGAATTGTGAAAACAAAATAATCGGTTATTTTTAAGGTTGTAAACTTTTCCAACAACTAGTCGAGGCATAGTAATTTGTAACAGATGCTATTACGTCCAATTAGAGGTACTTAGATTACAGGCAACATTTTCAAAAATGCATATTCCTTTTTTGTCTTCTATTTTGAACTTTTTAATTTATTCATTGTTATTTGTTTATTTTATTGACACCAAACTATTGACTGAAGTCCTTCATCACTTTTATCACCTTTATCCCAATGACATATATAGATTAATAGACTGCTCATCCATATATAAACAAGACGACGAAAAGCGGGTCATATTGCTTGGCTTGCCGAGTGCTCACCAGGCAGAATCGGTCTGGCCCAAATGAGTTTAAAACACATATTTCATCAAAGTAGGAATTGAATTAAAAAAAAAAAAAATATCTGTATGTTTATTTCAAGACAGCAGCTTGCGTTAGGTATTTTAAAAAAGGATTTTGAGTCGTAACGTCTAGTTTCCCAATTTTCAAAACATTTTAAGAGATCTAACCAATTTTGAACATAGATATAAACAATTTTACACTCATGTGTATATAACTAACTTTAGACCATGACTACTATACAGGGTGTCCTTTAAAATGTGTCCCAAAATTGTCAGGCAGATTCCTTAACCAAAAAATGGAAAAAAGTTCCTATAGACCTATGTCCTAAAGTGCCCCCTAAGCGAGCAACAGCCTCTCGAAATCATTTTTTTTATTTTGATTTTTTGAATTTTCTTAAAAATGGAAACAAATAAAAGAACCAAATTTTGGCTGTTAAATATGATCAATAATAGTAACCTTTTGACACCTTCAAAAAGAAATTATTTCGTCAGGGGTGTACTTGGGAATTTTTTGAAAATTTTGATTATTCATAACTTTTTTGTGTTTTTGGTAATGACTTATCCATATTTTTTTTTACATTCTACATTGAAAACTACGTCAAAAAGTAATACTTGTTTGATCTCGATTGGAGCAGCCGTTTCCGAGAAAACATCATCCAAAGATATTCGTCCACTTTAGCTTAATTTTCAATTTTCCTAAATTACCTCGGTGAATCTCGTAAATAAAAATAACTTTTTTAGCTCTCTCTAAATAATTGTAGTTCAAATGTCGTGGTGGGACTATTTTTATTTAATAATAAGAAACGGTTTAAAAAAATATTTATTCTAAAAAAACAAATAAAAAAAAATTAAAGCAGATGCTCAATGTGGCGACCATTGGTTTCCACACACAAGCGCAACCGTCGCATCATAGACTGTCTTACACGAAAAAATACTTCAGGATTATTCCTAAGAACTTCGCAATGATGAAAAACTCGTTCTTCCAATTCTTCAACTGTTTCAACAGGACTGGAATAAACCAATGATTTTAAATAACCCCAAACAAAAAAATCCATTGGATTTAGATCTGGTGAACGAGGTGGCCAGTTAACAGGACAACCTCTGCCAATTACTCTACCCTCAAATCTTTCGTTAAGGTGCTGTCTAGCTTCAAGGCTGTAATGTGGTGGAGCTCCATCATGCATAAACCACATGTTATGTCTGATTTGAATCGGAATATTATCAAGAAGCTCATGTAAGTTATTTTCCAAAAAAAGCCTGTATGCTGCTCCATTTAACCTATTCGGCAAAACAAATGGTCCAATAAGGTAATTATCAATAACTCCAGCCCAGACGTTTATTGAAAATTTTTCCTGGTGGTGACGTTCAACAACCGCGTGAGGGTTATCTTCAGCCCATTCATGCATATTTCGAAAATTTATTATACCATCTCTAGTGAAACCAGCTTCATCGGTAAATAGCACTTTATTAAGAAACATTGCATCTTAATTACATCTTCCAAGAAACCATTCAGAAAAGATAACTCGCGGCTCATAATCAGTAGCTTTAAGTGCCTGAACTTTTTGAATGTGGTAAGGTTACAATTGTTGTTCACGCAAAACTTTCCATACCGTGTTACGTCCGACTCCCACTTCTGAAATTAAATGAGAGAATCTGTGTAGTGAATAGTTAAGAAAGAGAATCCATTGATTTGGGAAATCAGATTTTTTCTGCATAACGCAACTCTTTTCGATACGAAAAGTCGTGAAATGTAAGAGAAGCAATAACAAGTAAAAAAACTAGTTTTATACGATAAGGTACGGGGTAGCTAAAATAATAAATAAGTAATTACTTACCATTTGCTATTTTTCTGGTACTTGTCGATGGGGTTTCAGCTACCCTATCCAAAATTGCTTCTTCCAAAGCAGGAGTTCTCACATAATTTTGTCTTCCACTGTTACTAGAGTTTTTCTTAAATGTACCAGTTTCCCGAAGTCTATCGTCAATTCTAGAAAACGTCTTAGCGCATGGAAGATGCCTATTTGGAAAGCGCTCCTGATAAAGTCTGCGAGCTTCATTGGCATTTCCAGAAGCGAGTCCAAAACATAAGTGCATGTCCGTCATTTCGCCGAATGTGTAATCATTATTGTAGTTATTGTGAGCCATTTTAAACAAAATAATAACAATACAACGAATCGCACCAGAACACTTTTAGAAATAATGTTTAACTGAAGAAACATTTTTATCAGTGAGCGAAAAAAATTATCCATGAAACACAAAAACGCCAAAAAAATACATATTTTTACTTTTTTATTCTAAACAGCTAAATACAAACCTTATGGTCTTCATAATAAATAAATGGGAACTAAATTTTTAAATTTTATTTAGAGAGCTAAAAATAGTATACAGGGTGATTGATTAGTGTGAGGAAGCTCTGTAGATCTGTTATAATAAAAGTAGGCAGCTTTAAGCTTCACATTTTAAAATTAGTTACGATGTGACAGGGTGTTTCATAAGGCCGTGCCAAATCAAAGTTATGTTTTTTAAATGGAACACCCTGTATATTTTTATATTTTTAGAATCTGCTTGATAATCTGATTTCAATGATATATCACACTTGTTATCTAATATGAATAGTAAAGGATCTACAGCTACTCAAAAATCACATTTTTTCAAATTCAGGTGGCTGTTGTAGCCAAACAGTTGGAAATCGAGGAAAACGGCTTACAGTCCCTATCCTAACTTTTTAAGGTCTATTCAGTGACATAAAATACATATTATTTGATACAGGGTGATCAAAAATCCAAAATCACATCCGATTTTTGATCACCCTGTATCAACTAATATTTTTTGCCACTGAATAGACCTTCAAAAGTAAGGATAGGGACATGTAAGCCGTGTTCCTCGATTTCCAACTTTTTGGCTACAACAGCCAAAATTGAAAATTAACCTAAACTGCACGAATATCTTTGGATGATGTTTTCTCGGAAACGGCTGCTCCAATCGAGATCAAACAAGTATTCCTTTTTGACGTAGTTTTCAATGTAGAATGTAAAAAAAAATATGGATAAGTCATTACCAAAAACACAAAAAAGTTATGAATAATCAAAATTTTCAAAAAATTCCCAAGTACACCCCTGACGAAATAATTTCTTTTTGAAGGTGTCAAAAGGTCACTATTATTGATCATATTTAACAGCCAAAATTTGGTTCTTTTATTTGTTTCCATTTTTAAGAAAATTCAAAAAATCAAAATAAAAAAAATGATTTCGAGAGGCTGTTGCTCGCTTAGGGGGCACTTTAGGACATAGGTCTATAGGAACTTTTTTTCCATTTTTTGGTTAAGGAATCTGCCTGAGAATTTTGGGACACATTTTAAAGGACACCCTGTATAGTGGCACTATTCGGACACTTGATTATTCTTTTAAAATTTATTTCGCATTATATAAGCAGATATTATGCAAAAATTGAATGAACTTTTTAAAGATTTAAAGTTAGTAGCTTTTTCACATTCTAATGTTTGTCCCTTTAGACAATTAAGGATTATTTTGGCGGTGAATGTGAATGATTTGATGAATAATAATAAAATTCCACCAGTGGAAATCTGATCAACATCATAGTAAAATGGACTAGGTACAAAGTGCAATCTTAGTTGACGTCAAGATCCGTGTACCTTAGCATCGGTAAGAGGGAAATAAAGATTCTGACTTACAATCACAAAAAGAACGTACAACTAAGCTTAGTCGATGTAAGTTAGCTCAGATTAGTGGTAAAAAGAAAGCGACTATTAATAAAAAGAAAAGTAATCCAGCTAAAACAAGAATTATGGCTACTGTCTTTAATAATGGTATGTTGCCAGTACTAGTAGAATGTTAAGTGTTGAGTTATCTTCTTCAGGCAATGGATGTACGTATGCATAATTTAAAATGTTTGGTTAATTATTATTATTATTATTATTATATTTAATGTGTTTTTGAAGTTAATGAACATATATCTACTACTGAAGCAGATAATGAAGATTTGTGTGCTGCTGAATAGCTTTGCTTAATTTACAAAACTTTGTTTAAAAGCAGAAAATTGGGATCGATTGTTCAACACAAGTGAAGAGTGGTGATTTAGTTGATCCGTTTTCAAACATAATTGTTAGTGCTAAAGAACTATCTACTTTAATAGGATTGCAATCCTTCCAGTTATTAGCCACCATTGTGGAATTAGTAGCAGAGTTGTTTCTAAAGAATAGGAAAAAGGAGATCAGTTATGTCTGTAAAGGATCAAGTTATATTTACTTTTATGAAGTTGAAAACTGATATGCAAGATATAATGTCTTATTCATTTTATTTGGAGTGAATGAAACTTTTTATCGTTAAATTTTTTAAGAGTTTTTAATAAAACTGGTAGAAGTTCTTAGTATGGTATAATTCGGCCTTCAAAACAAGAAATATTAAATAATGTGCCTCTATGTAAATAAGAGTACTACTACTTGATTGTACCGAAATCCCAATACAGCAAGCCAAATGTCTTTGTTGTAGGCTAAAAAATTACTCTGACTACAAAAAGAGGCATACTATTAAAATATTGACTGGAGTGTCACCTACTGGTCTCATTACTTACAAAAGTGAAGCATATGGTGGTAAACTTCAGAAATAGATATTTTTTAACAAAGTTCAATACTTGAAGTGTGTGAATCATTTCTCGATAGTAAAATGTTCAACAAAGATTTTCTTATTGGAAACATAACAGAAGCTGAAGGTATACAAATTATACAGCCTCCTTTCCACAATAAAAAAAATCAGTTCAGCCATCAAGAGGCTTTACTTAATGCCAAAATTGCCAGAGCTAGAATTCACATAGAAAGAACCTATCAAAGAATAAAAGTGTTTGTCTCTCTGTATTGGTACTTATGTCCGTTTTTCTTCTATTTATATTGAGTTTTTATTATACGATACTTCTCTGTATCTAACTAACTTTTAAAATGTACTTGTAAAGCCCAGATAGCTCTAACTCGGGCCTTTGAATATAATAATATTTATGTAATTGTATTTACAATAAATACTTTATTATTATTAATATTATTATTATAATTAATTATAATTCGTAAAATTATTATAAACGTATTTACCTTGTACCTACTTGTATTGATACTTGCGTGAAAAATGAAATGTTACTTTTTATATTTCTGTAGCTGGTCTTACAAACCTTTATAGAGCAATTCACCATTTAAATTTAAAAACAAAACAAGTTTTTATACTCAAATAATTAAAAAACTTAAAACAGAACATAAGTATAATTAAAACTAAATAAAATAAACAATTCAACAAAATGTCCGACTGAGTAATGACAATGAGAACACAATCTCAACTAGACTAAACTTTCTTTAAAACCGGTCCTGTGAAAGGTTTGTTTACCAGTGAGCACTCAAAATTGAGACAAAACACAAACATTGCATGCACTAGGCAAAGAGAAAACATCTCCCAGTTCGACCCACTTTTCATCGTTTTATTTACGTATGGATAAGCAGTCTATTTAAACTATATATGTCATTGCTTTATCCAAATTGTAATTATACGGTTTTGCCAACTGAAATAAGAGTTCATTTTTATGTTTAATTTGTTATGTTTTATAATCATGAATAAGTTATTTTTAAATAAATAAAGATAGGTACATTTTAACTTTACTAGTAGGCCACTAAAAATTATCTATTTCATAAGAACAGCACTAGATGCCACGCGACATTGTCTCAAATGCTTTTTACTAGAGCGTTATCCTATTATATCTTCATAAAACGGTAGTAGTATGTGCTAGTTTTTAGTTTGTGAAAATACTTAATGACTTATAAATCCTCGAATAAATTAAAACAGGAGAAGGGAGGGTGGTTTAGAGGTTAGAGTATGTACTTATAGATTCAAGAGTCCGTGGTTCGAATGTCACCGGAGGATAGGATTTTTTCTAATTAGTTTAATTGATTAAAAATTCTTTCTGATGTCCATGTATAATTCCCCACTCGGCCATTCATTGGTGGGTTCTAATTAACATTGCTCTTCCTAAAATCGTACTGGTAAACTGCAACAACGCCTACATATAATACACAAATTAATATAAAATAAGGTAGATACTACCAAAGATATACATTAAATAACAAAAAAAGAAGACAGGTAGCATCATCATTCACAAAGCAACTAAACCAATATCATATTTCAGTCCTTTCCAGCTTAATTGAAAAGTATAAAACCGCCGAAGCACTTCAAATGTATGTAAGCGCTTCTTTCAAAGCTAAGTACACACAATCCAAAAATCAGCAAACTCTGATATAGGTGGGAGCCCAAACATGTTTACCTAGTTTTGACTGATACCTGTGCTCTATCTTACTTATAGAGAATATCGCTCCCACTTTGCATATGCCAGATATCTGCTCGCATTTATGTACATCTGAAAGTTCGTACACAAACACCGAAAAGGGGTTACGTTTTCCGTGTAAAGGTCTTATTCCCTGGTGAAATTCCCGGTTTACTTTGCCTCGTCAAACACGTAAAAATCAGCGGAGATTGATGTTAATTTTGGTTTTGTAGTTCGGTTGAGTGGCCCTGAAGGACAAAACTTTTATTTTCGATATTCTGAAACATGATTTTCAGTTATTTTTTTTTGTTTTTGTACGGATGTTCTTTTTATTTGAGACTATAAAACCGAAAAGAGAGAAGATAAACTAGCGTTCTGCGAATGAAGTGAAGTACGTGGCATTTTGTTCCCGATTTAGGTCAGTAAGTTACAAGCACTGTGTGCGGATTGCGATCGTTGTACTTTTTAATTGAATGTTTCTTTTTAAACAGTAACATTTTTAATGAAATTTGAGCCATATTGTTTGTTATTTTTTTTAATAGCATTAAATTTACGAAAATATTATTTCGGTTGTCGAAAACTTCATACTAAAACGTAGAATTAGAATTTTTTATTGTTTATAAAAAATTACAATTCACTTAACAAATATAAAGAAATGATTATTTAAATGCAAACCTTTAAATTTCATAAATTTCATATGAGTAGGTTTAGAAACCATTTTATCTTGCCTTAAAAAAAAACCTGTAGAAAAATGTATTTAAGTAATTTGTTTAATGTTAGCTCAACAAACCCTTACATTTTGAAACAACTGTGTTTCATCTTATAACATTTAATTTTAAATTATTATAACCCTATGAGGGAAAGGCCACTCACGCGACATGTCGCGCGCGACCTGCCGCATGCGACTTTTTAGGTGCGATTTTTAACAGACGACAAGCAGCGACACGGACGTTCAGTATCAAAATAGAGGTGGAAGAAGTAGTAACGGTGTTGTTTTATTTTGTTTGTCGGCGGAAAAAATTGAAACGACGTAGGTACTGGGTTCATCCATTATTTATAGACCCTTATGTAAAAGGCGCATTTAACATAAGTATTTATGTCAACACGCAGATAAGTTCTTCAAATATTTCAGAATTAAAGTAGTGTCATTTGACGAACTGCTAGCGCAGATTCCCAAACAAATATTTTTTTCGCTATTTTATTTCAATTAACTGTTCGATATTTGGGGTCGGTCTTGAATATCGGATATAAATTCATCTATATCAATACAACTGTTGGACATTTTTTCACTGGAACTGTCGAAAAGTTAACAGGAAACTCCAACTCTCAACTGGCGTTTCGCACGTGGCTTGAAGTTTGTATGAGTGATGCTCCATATGAATCCATGAAAAAGCTGGCCGCGTGCGGCAGGAAAATCGCGGGCTTGTCATTTCTAATGTTCAGCCGCGCGCGACCACGCGACAGAACCGCGTTAATGGGCTTTGAGTAATTTAAAAACATCTAAAGTATTGCCGCGCGCGATGCCTCGCGAACAGTTGCGTGCGACGTGTCGCATGAGTAGGCTTTCCCTCTAATAAGAATACCAGGTGTTCTTATTGTTCTTAAGGTGAATTGTTGGTCAAACGCTGCAAGAGCGTTGTTTATCAATTAACGCAGTCATGTTAAACATGCGGCCCGCTAAGCATTTTCATGCGGACCAAATCAATTTTAAAAAAATGCCAGATAATGCGGCCCGCGAGCATGTTAAAACCCGTTTTTTGAAAACGAGCGCCTTGCCAGAAAAACCGTCGAGAAATCCGTATGTAAGCAAATAACTCCGAATACTTTTTTGTAGTGTCCATTTTATTGGAAATTTAATAAATTATACTTGTCTATAATAGTGCTTTTTTTTGTTAAAATGTTCAATAATTTGTCTTCTTTAAGATTAGGTTTTGCGGCCCACCTAGTCTACGGTCTTCATGATTTTGACCTAGTGACTTTGAGTTTGACATGGCTGGCTTAATGGATTTGTTGCAGCGATTAAGTGGTTTGCTAATGTATATTCCACTAATTTGGGTCTCTACCGTTGGTTAGGGTTGGCTATTATTAATTTAAATTGAACAAGGAAGTTTTCAGCTATTTCGAAGGGTTTTTTTCGAGAAAACGCCATTTTACGTCTTAACTCTGGCAACGGATTTTGACCTTTATTGCCTTGTAATTTGAAGTGGGTTATTTTATGTTTTAACATCTGCAACGGGTTTTAATCTTTTACGCCTCGTAATTTATATTGTTTTTATAGTGAGCGGAGCTTTATTGATTTGAGTTAAAGCAACCCGCACTTTTTACATTGATTTTGGGTACTGTCTGAATTTGTTCAAATGTTATTTTTTAGGTCTTTAACGGCCAGTTTCCGATGTAGGCAGTTTTACAGGGTGAGCTGTTAGAAGGCTTCAAAAGTTAGGAATACAGAATTAATATTTCCAAATATACCTCCACTATTAAATAATTCTTGTTTTTTTCCATGAAGCTTATGTTATGTGTTATATTTGTATATAGTTTGTTCATGTTTACTTACACTTTCCAAAACAAATCATACAGCGTGTTCAAAAATTTAGGAATATCAGTTGCTGAAATATGAAGCATTTAACATGTATTACCATAGTTAGAATATGACTTCTGATCGTTTGTTTGGTTTTATTTTATACTAGATATTTTTATAAGTAATACAGGGTGTGCTAGAGCTACTTAAACAACTAAGAATTACAAAAATGCGTTTAACGGAAAACTTGGTATACCTAAAATATGTAATGTAGAAAGTCTTGAATCGAATTCAGTTTTGCTCGTAGTTAAATTAAAACATCAAAAAAACCTTATACAGTTCTTGCAGTAGTACTTTATTTAAAAACTTATTGATATGAATACTGATGATGATATTTAATCTTGTACAAATCTCATTGTTTAGCTATTCCACACCACTACATACTTATATCTTGCATTAGATAATTTTCTAAGCTTGTGACATATTTTTTTTTATTTTTTTGTTTATCAAACAGAATAATAATTATAAAAGGATCCTATGAGTTAAAAGATTGGCGAGTGTTTTATTAAATACCAGTTAAATTATCATGATAGGGTTGTCGTCACGTGATTCAAGATACGTAAATATAGTGGAAGTAAATGCGCCCGAGGTGGATTGTAATGTTTGATTAATTTATTTATTGTTTATTCATTTGAAACACTTTATTTACAATTTATTTATAATGTACTAATTAATTTATATATTACTTAGGCACTATTATAACTCTAATTCTAATTTATTTATTACAATTTAACTTTTCTTTTCAACACTTCATTTGAATGTGCCCGTCCGTCGACAACTCGCGCTATTTTTATAAAGTCAGCTTTGTACCAGTAGTTTCTAGACGATCTCGAATGTTCAAGAATTCCATCTCTATGACTCAACGGACACGTACCGTTTTTTTATAGTAGTTCTCGAAGCATTGCGTTGGTCTCTGTATGGCCAGCGCTAGACTTCATACCGCGGGCAAGGAGTAAACAGAGCACAGGACGGGCTATGCGCGACAGGATAAATAAACGTTCGAAAGGTAAAATTCGGATGTGGATATTTAAACGTAGAGCAATTTTATTAAGAATAATTATAAAAGATTATTAGGCATTTTTGATAGTGTTTAGAAAACTTTCCATGTGGCGTACCTTAGTTTTTTGAAATATATTTGAGATTTGCTAATAATGTGAAACACACTTTATTTATAGAGTAAAGTAAAATTCAAAAGAAACCCATTACTTGATATTAGTGTACATGTTAGAGTGGTTCAAGAACTATAGGCATTTGTGTTTATATTTCAAATTTCAAGTGTTTTGTATTACTTGGGATATGCACGATTCGAAAATTATATAAAGTACCATTCAATTGTTTTATTAAAGACTATTTAAAATGAGTCAGATTTTGATGGTGTGTAAATAATTAATGTATGTGATAAAACATGTGTTTAAAAGTGCAGTTTCTTTTATATGGATTTATAATTTAGTGGGAAGTCTAAAACTGTTATATTTTTGTAATAAAGATTATTTGTCTTTCTCATACCCTGAATTATTAATTAATATTATCTAGTATATAATATAACAAACAAGTGATCAGAAGGCATGTTCTAATTACGTTAATACATGAAAATGCACTTTATTTCAGTAATTAATATTCCTATTTCTTTAACACTCTGTATGATTTATTTTACAAAGTGAAAGTAAGCATTAACAAAATATATGCAAGTGTTACACATGCCAAAAGTTTCATAAAAAAAAATGAATGACTTAAGAGTGGTAGAGATATATACTTATGAAAATATTAATTCTCTACTCCTTACTTTTGACTTCATCTAACAGCTCACCCTGCAGAATTGCAAACTTAAGGTCCATAAGAAACTTGCCCATTATGACCTGAAAAGTAACATTCTAAAATTTGAACAAATTCTGACAGTATCCATAATCAATGTTCACTGTTTTGTCTTTATCGTGTAACAAATTAATGTAGCGACGATTACTGGGTTAGTTTATTTTTTTGTAAATCCTATTATTTCTAGTGTGGTGTTTAGGTAACAATTTGCGTTTTGAGAAGATTGAAAATTTGCTTATTTACTTATCGGAAATGTTAAACCTGGTTTACTAATAATACAGCGTAGATAAAATCATTTTTAAACTGCTTCTTTACAAAGCTTCTTCCTACCTTTTTATTCTCTCATCATTTTTATTCACTTTCTTAGTGCTTTTTTTATTAATTAATTTAGGCATAGTTCCTGATAAAGGAAACTACAAAATTTAATGCTGGTTAATTAATAAAAAAAGTACCCACTCTACTATTTCTTTTTTCATATAACCTACATGGTTATTTGGCATATGAGATTTAGGTTGTGGCAATCCTTTATAAGGAAAGAAAACTCTAAGTCATTTTCCCTAGAATTTTATTTTTAGTTGGCTACTAGTTTCGGCCTCTATGGGTCATCATCAGGCCTAAAATTGTAAAGTTACATAGTAGATAGCATGATGGAGAGTATATAAGCAAAAACTTTTTTATAAATGGTTTATAAACTTACCTCATATTGTTATATAAAAAAGAGGACAGTGAGTCCTAGATCAAATGTCCAATAAGTTCTAGTCCAGAAATTGTCTGATTGTGGTGATTGAAAAATTCTTAAGTATAAAATCATAGTTGAATAAGAAGCACAGGTTAAAAAGGGGGATTACCTTGAAATTGTAGAAGGGGGTGGGGGGTTGTGACAAGGGATTTACTCTAGTTATAGAAAGGGGGGAGGGAAAGGTGGGTAGTAGTAAATAGAACTGATTCCTGATATTCTCAAGAAGAAAATATCCCATAAAGTAATGAATTAAAAGACTACCAGGAATCAGTTCTATGAGCTATTAGAATGAGAATAATGTACAGAAAAGAGGGTGATGTAGAAGGAAAGAATGAGACTGGTGTGTTAGATTGGTAATAAAGGGGGGCTAACGATAAAGAAAAAATAGATATCTAGTGCAGAGAGGCTTGTGTGCTTGCTCAACAAGCCAAAATTTGTGACAAGTATGATGTGGTGAAAGCATTTTAAAAGCGGTGACAACAAGGATAAGGAAAGGGTGAAAGAAAAGATCGAGAAACTGGAAAAGAGATAAAGGTGGGAGGAGAAATCAAACAGAGAGTATAAAAGAAAAAAGAAGAAAAAGGACAGGGAGGAAAAGAAATAGAGTATAGAGGAAAGTAGGAAAATTAGGAGAAAAAGAAAAAGATAAATGAGTGCCCTAGCCAATAAATTTATAGGAAAGTATCTTCTCTTGAGGTATCCCAAGTGCCACATGTGGTTGGTAAAAGGCATCCTACTGGTCGGAGCAGAATAGAAGGAAGAAAATTGAACTTCATATTAAATAATAAGGGGATGTTTGAAAAAGGTGATATAGAACTTAGCAAATTTCCGCCGTAAGAACGTAGTTTTCAGATTGTCCAACAAACAAGTTATTTTAGCATTCCTTTCAATTCTGGTCAAGAGGCGTAGAAAACAAATGGAAGTGGTGGAAGCAAGTTTGTGACAGTGTTGTCAAAGGAATAGGTAAATGATAACTGTAATGCTATTTATATTGGACAAAAATAAAATATATTAACACTGATATTCATAACACACCTTCTTTTATTGCCAACCATATTATCCTTGAAAAACAACATATCTAAATCAAACGTAAAATTATTACATATTTGCAACAAAGGTTCTTAGATGAACTTCTTGGAAATATTTGAAATTCTAAATGCAATGAATAATATAAAGTTTCCTGTGTGAACCCTCAATTATTGGATGATAATTTAGTTTTTATTAACTTTATTTTTGGATCATAAGATGTTTATTCCTAATATTTAGTTGTCAATTTTATCTATCATTTGTCACTTTCTTGTTTTTTTACCAAACTGTACCATCATTAGTATTATTTGTGAAAAATTTGTTTTTAAACTTTCCAATTTTCTCTTAATATAAAAATTACATATTTTTTTTTAAATAACGTTTCAGATTCTAACGGTCATTTGTCCTTCAATTTTATTTAATAATTTGTATTTTTCAAATTTTTTGTCAACTGTCAAGTAACTCCATGTGTCATTTTATATATTTTTCTTTTTATTCAATATTGTGTAATATCAGTATTATTCAGTACCGCATTGTTTACTAGATTATTTGTAAACAGAACTATTTACCCATTTTAAGCACACCTTGCATTCCGAATTTTTTAAAAATTTTACGTATTCCTTTGGCAACACTGCCAGCAACTTGCTTCCACCACTTTCGCTTGTTTTCTACGACTATTCTACCGAATTGAAACGAATGCTACAACAACTCATGTTTGTTGGACAATCTGAAAAGTTTTTTTTTTAAACTACGTTCTTACGGCGGAAAAATTTGCCAAGTAAGTTCTATATCACCTTTTTCAAACAACTGCTCATTACGTAATGTGCATTTTACTTTTCTTCCGGCTATTCTGCTCTGTGGCGCTTGGGGAATATGCTTTCCTATCAATTTATTGGCTAAGGCACTCCCTTTTCTTTTTATTTTTCTCTTATTTTGCTTACTTCCCTTCCCTCTACACTTTTTTCCTTTTTCTCTTATTTCTCCTCTATTCCCTGCCTTTCTTCTTTTTTTTTTCTCTCTTCTACTCCCTATTTGATTTCCTCTTCTTTCTCCTCCCTCCTTTTTTGGTTTTTTGACCTTCTCTTTCACCATTTCTTTTTCCTTTTTTCGACCGCTTTTAGACTGCTTTCACCATATTATACTTGTCATAAATTTTGGCTTGTTGAGCAAGCATACAAGCCTCTGTACCAACAATAGACATCTATTTTTGCGTTATGTTTATCCCCTCTCTACTCTCACACCACTCTCACTCTTTCCTTCTACATTACTCTCTTTTCTCTACATTCTTCTTACCCTAAAAGATCATAAAACTGATTCCTGATAGTCTTTTAATTTATTACTTTACTTAACGGGGTACAGGGTAACGAGATTGCAGATAGTCTTGCAAGGAAAGGGACTCAAACATCCTTTGTAGGACCTGAGCCGTTCTGCGGTATCTGCAGTAACATAATATTAGAAGAGATTCAAAAAGAATTGGGCAGTAGAAGAACCGATAATTGGAACAATATCTTGGGGCTGAGGCAAGCCAAGATACTTCTGGGTGAATATACCCTGAAAAGATCGGAAGCCTGCATCTGCCTGAGCAAGAACAGGCTACGTATTGTAACAGCGATCCTTACCGGGCATTGCCGACTAAAAGGACACCTAACTAAACTGAGAGTAGTAGAGGATAGTGAGTGCAGATTTTGTGAGGATGAGAACGAAACCTCCATTCACATCCTAATTGTAGCACTCCAGAATCCAAGGGCACTATATCTAGAAGGATATCAAATAGAAGACGGAGATTTACCTAACTTGAAGCCACTTTAAATCCTACACTTCCTTGAGAGGATATTATTGGAAGGGTCGTTATAGGCATTAAGACATTTCCTTGGTGCATTGGCGACAGAAGGGGACACATCAGATTTTTTAGGTCGCAATGTATTAACACCCCATTTCCAACATAACATAAAATAGTTTCTTCTCCGGGATATGAGGAATCGGTTCTATTTACTACTGCACACCTTTCCCTCCCCCCTTTCTATAACGCGAGTTAATTCCTTACCCCACCCTCACCTTCTACAATTACAAGATAATTCACCCTTTTAACATGTGCTTCTGATTCAACTTTGATTTTATACTTAAGAATTTTTCAATTACCACATAATCAGACAATTTCTGGACTAGAACTTATTGGACATTTGATCTAGGATTTCTTCTTCTTTTTTTATAAATAAGAATATGAGGTAAGTTTAAAAATGAATTATAAAAAAGTTATTGCTTATATACTCTTCATCATGCTATCTATGTAACTTTACAATTTTAGGTCTGATGATGGCCCATAGAGGCCGAAACTAGTAGCCATTTAAAAATAAAATTCTGTGGTAAATGACTTAGAATTTTCTTTCTCATGTTAATTTATGGTCGATATTCACTATTACAGTGGATTATTTTTTGTAATCCTTTGGGGATTCAGATTAATGTAATTTAAATATCTGGCAAACGTAGGTTGATTTTTTGTGGAAAACATTTATTTTAAATGATTTTAACAGCCGTATGCATAGTCGATCGCCAGCGACTCGCCAGAGATTCATTTCGGCGTATCGCCAGCGATTCGTGGCGAAAGCCCAAAGAGGTGGCGACTCGCCGGAGATTGTCACCGAAATGTCATTTCACGCAAGTTTTTATTTTCTTTTATAGGGCTTATCACCGGTATCTCTCGCATTTTATTCATGATTCATTTCTTAAAACTCAAAAAATAATGAACGATTATCAAATTTTTCCCTATAAAAGATCATGAAAACTTGCGTGAAATGACATTCCGGTGACAATCTCCGGCGAGTCGCCAGCTTTTTGGGCTTTCGCCATCGGATCGCCAGCGAATCGCTGGCGATACGCCGAAATGAATCTCTGGCGAGTCGCTGGCGATCGACTATGCATACGGCTGTAAGTAACAAATCAATTCTCATATAGTCATTTATAATTTGGGGTATTTTCCAAGTGGAATAATTAATTTTTAATTAATTCACAGATAATTAATATTTAATTAATTTCTATTTCACTATTTTATATTTAAGTAACTCATTTTTAAGTTAGTAATATTTAATTCGTCTCTTTCCAAATTTATTTGTGATACCACTCCATGGTTTTTAAAATAATCTGGGGTGTGATTATTTAAGGGTAATTTACCTTAGGTGAAGTGGGTTAATTTTTGCCAATAAATATTAGCTTTTTAAGTAATTTTATAATTTTGGTGTTAAACCCTACAAATTAAGCTTAATTTTAGCATCAGCTCTATCGACGTTTAAGTTTTAGTTAATTTTCTAAGTAAGTTAACCTTCTGGTATATTAGTAATATTTTGGCAATTTACGTAACCTCAGGGGTAGTAAAAGGCTTCTTTTAACCACTATTTTTGTATCGCTAATATAAGCACACACACACACACACACCTATGTTCCATTTTCATGCATTCGAGTATTACCGATAACGAATTAAGCCAACAGATCAGAAAAAAAGGTACTTTGAGGACTGTGGTTAAACCTTGTATAAAAGCACCTCTACCCGGAAAAATGCCGCTAGAAAATTTTAGTACATTGTTGTAGTAGTAGAAATATACTTAACTTTTTGTATCAAATTTTATTATAATTTATAGTTAAAAACTATTAATAATTGTAGCAATTAAATTATCGAATAAAGAGCTAGGAGACGACAATATTTAGTATATTTTACTATTGTTTGTAGAAGTCAAAATTTATTAAAAGAGATCCAATTTTTTACAAGTGTCTGAGAACCCAATCCGAAACCACCATGCAGCATAAGTTTTGTCACGAAGTAATCATTGAAACATTTAACGCACTTATCTTAAGTCAAGTTTGATAGAAACATTGTTTTCGATACACAAATTTTTCAAGGCAAGTAATAAATCGACCACTCCTTTTTGATCCACCCAAATTCATTCCCACAGAATTACGACAAGTTGACGTCACAAAAAGTCATTAAATCGAGATTCATTCATTAAGAAATGCATTATAATTCATTAAGGAATCAAACTTAGTTCAGTTGATTTCAAACCACAGTCACGGCATAAAAAACAATCGGCAGGCTCACTTGCCGCTGATCGCATACAAATATTATACTAAGAAAATTTGACCTTGGCGACGCCATTTGGGGGTCTTAGTCAGGGTCGGATTAAAGCGCATTTAAAGATTTTGTAATAAAATAAGGTATTGATAGACAGGATCGTATTAAAACAAAAAAGTAAAAATTTACATAAAATATATTTTAATTTAACTTATATAAACAGCATTAAGAAAGACAAAATGCTCTACAGATTGCGCCAAATAATTAGCTTATTTTTATTGATGGTCTTAAAATTTCTATTAATATTTTTAAAGTGTAATATATGAGTAGCCTTAAATATAACTTAATAACATATATTTCTGGAAATCGCGGACAAGGAGCATCAAATGTTATCTCGGAATTAATTAAATCTAAAAAAAATTTACAAACGCCGGATTTAGTGATAAATAATTCAAAATTTTGTTGAAAAATTATTTCAGTTTTTGTTATTAAACATACAAAACTATTATTTGACATTTTTAAATTGCCAAAAATATCTTCATTTGCTTTTTTTGTATGGTTTATAATAACAATACATGGAGCTTGTATCCAAGTCTTCGTGTGGTAAGGCATATTGTGTACATATGTCGCAACATCATCCCTTTTATTCGACGCTCTACGTCCCGATGCTCTATATCCTATTTGACGCTCTATGTTCCTATTTTTTTAACATTTTACGTCACGACGCTCTGTCTTCCGATGCCATCTGTATGCTCCACCGCTCTACATTCCGACGCTCAACGTCCTGGTGATTTACGTCTCGATGCCACTTCAATATTTCCAAATCAACAACACTTCTACGTATCAACAACAATATAAAATCGTCAGAAATAGATGATGAGTCAAGAATTAAAAATAAGTTTATTACATTATTTATTATTATAGAAATGTATTGTTCATTAACGTCACATTTTGGCCACTGGATGGACACATTCCAATATGCATTTGTCATTTTATTATACCAGCCTAAAAATATTTAAGAATTAAGTCTACCGAAGTGCCGATTCACCCTCGCTATTAGCTACTATATCTACCGCACAGCTGATTGGGGTAAACGACACTTCGGACGGCTAGACTCACATCTTACACAAATATGCTTGGTGTCACTGTAGGGTTGGACTATCTTAAATAATTATCTCTTAATCTTCGAACCATAGGTAGATCTGAACATAAGGGATAGTTCGCTGGTATTGATCCAACTCTATTCTAGTAGGACTACACTACATAACCCCCCCTAGGTGAGGCTAAAACATAAGGGATATTTGTCTGTCTTTTCAATGGCTATATCTCAGTAAGCGCACCTATATAAAAAAATAAACGACGAAACAAAGAATTATTAGGACGTCTGATCAAGAAGTCTTCAACAGTATATATCTAATGGCAAGTGGCCTGTGGCCTTTTTATTTGGGCGGACACATGTGAGGTTTCGGTGAGAAAAATACCTTTTCATTTCCCAATTTAAGTAGTAAGTAAATAAGTAAGTTAAATATAATTTGTGTTTTATTTCATTCACAAATTTGTACCAAACTTTGCATCGAATCCTGATTTATCTTAATTAACATTATCACAACGTGGGTATATAAATTATCAATTAATTAACTAGACGATAACTACTATAACTACTACTAAAGGAAAAAGGCTAAGTACAGTAAGTATGAATTACTTTAAATTTCACAAAGGGGAGGGAGTTAGTTAAAAAATATGGGCTTTTTCATAATTTAGAAGCGACTGGGGAGTGGGCGGTTACATCATTACTACTACTAACTTCTGTTAAAATTTGTGATAAAAATTATATTTTGTTAAAAAATATTCTATAATATTGTAGAAATTGTCATGTGAATAAAACAAAAATCTGCTACTGGCCAACGTTTTCTAACGTCGACCATAAATCGTCAGACAGCAGTAGTCTTTCACCATTTTCACAAAAAAAAGCGTGGTATCTAAAAGGTACATATAACATATTATTATATTATAAGCAGTGATGGTTCTAGAAAATTTCAATAACCTCTGTAGTTGGTAAGTTTCTGAATAGTTTATCTTTAGATAACTAATTTAAATAGATTTAAGTGGATTATATTTACAAAAATAATTATTATGACAAATGTTGTGCCCAGTTCAATGGTGTTTTTTCTTTTTAATTGTGACATACCCGCTACCTACTACCCCATTTTTTTGTACGCAGAAGTGGTAATTCAATATCTCAATCACTGTAAAGGTTATGAGCAGCTCAATAGGTATTAATTTTTATTTCATTTTTTTAGTACAGAAAAGCCAAACGAGACTGAGGGAGCTTACCTGTTATTACTGTTGTTTTTTATTATACAGAGTGGCCCAAAAGTCTGGAAACGGCCAATTATCTCGTAAATTGCTAGTCCTAATTGTACAAAATTTGAGATACACCTATTTTGGGATACGGTGTTTGCAGATTTGATATTTAAAATGTTGCCAGATTTGCCGTTTCTCTTATATTATTAGTCACTTTGGTTTTTCAAATTCATCACCCTGTATATTATTGGAATCTTCCATTCAATACGAGTTCAACGATATGTATTACTTATGATTTTATGTAGTCTGGAAGGTCTTAAATAAATAAAATAAGTCTGGCAACGCCTAATTGTCTCAATAAATTTTTTGATACAAACTATTTTCAACTACATTAAAACGTAACAATAGAAAGATTATAACATTTTTAACATAATGGTTACTTTATCAAGTGTTCAAAATGTGCTCCATTTGTGAGTTGACAGTACCCCAACCGATGGTAGAATGCATCTACAGCATTTCTCCATGATTGTTTTATTTAGTTAAGACCTTCCAGACTACATAAAATCATAAGTGTTACATATGGTTGAACTCGTATTAAATAGGAGATTCCAATAATGACTGAATATACAGGGTGGTGAATTTGAAAAACCAAATTGACTAATAATATAAGAGAAACGGCAAATCTGGCAACATTGAAAATATCAAATCTGAAATCTCCTTATCCCAAAATAGGTGTACCCCAAATTTTGTACAATTAGGATTAGCAATTTACGAGATAATTGGCCGTTTCCAACTTTTGAGCCACTCCGTATAATGTAATTAAGATTTTGTATCTCTTTCATTAAAACAATAAAATGAGGAGTGTTTATTCAAAAATTGCAATTTTAAATAGGAACGTTTTTTCTAGCTTTTTATTATAATAGTTGTGGTTTACTAATACAGATTTTATTAAACGTTACTACAACTTGTTTGAATTTGTACTATTTATTGTGTAAAATTTTCGTATTAATTTTCATAAAACGCAATACATTTTTAGTACAAAATCATACAATTATAACAATTCTTATGATGCATATGGATCTTTTTACTCTATATTGTAGATAATAACTACAATACATTCTCTACAAATATTTGGAAAACTTTACTACAAATTGTTTTTGTCCCTATATGTAAATACTATATTTAAACACATAAAAGATGTACAATATAGAAATTTGTTCTACAATATTTTTCCATATACGATTTTTATGGTGTTATCACACCATGTATAGTTAACCGTTTCACCCACGTTGATCCAAGTCTCATCTAAATAGATAACGTTACAATTTTATTGGCGATATTGTTTGATGGCTCTTAAATACCTGTGCCGCTAATGAATTGTGTCGTTTCGTGACAATATTATACTTTTACGACCACGGTTCACATATTTAAAACCAATATATTTCATGAATCTACATAGGGTTTTTAAAGAGAACGATGGTGAATTATCATTCCCTCGAATATTTTTATAAATTGCATTCAAAGTTGGCGGAATGTTTAATAAAATCGTTGTGTACAATTTTGCTCTCAATATGCTCTTAAAACACTCATAATATGTATATTCGCGAGAATTTGACTGCCTTATCCGATTTTTTCATCTTGCAGAAGATTTCAGTTTGCCATTGTTTTGTTCCTCCAGTTTTCTTGATGGTGTAAATTGTTTTTTCACTGGCTCCACTCATTTTGGAAGCATGACATACCGCTGTAGTCACATTCAATTCATCGTCATTAATTAAATAACAAATGATATTAAAAATCACAATTTTCGCAATCGCATGAAGCATTTGTAAGCGTTTGAATTTTTTAAACTCCCTGATGCAGGTAAGAAATCACAACTGAACCAACCTCAAAAAAAAAATGATTCAGTAACTAAATGTCAAAATTTTGACAATTTAAAAAAATTATGTGCTTTAAATATGCATTTGCGTATACAATATGGATTCTTAGGCTAGATCGACATTAGGCAGAAGTTCAACCGCCGAAAATGAGCCACATATCTTTGTGTAGTAAATTAAAGTGCTAGGCGTTTTAACCGATCTACAGCTCAATGTAAAAACAATTATTTTTAGAAGTATGTCAACTACGTGGAAAAGTAATCAACTACATGAAAACTACTTTTTGAGTTTAAAAAAAAATGCTTAAATATTGAGGTTAAATCGTAGCCCTTTTAAAAAATGCTTTTTTTACGTATATTTTTTAATAATTGTAATAAAATAAATTATTTGAACCATTTTATGGTGCAAATTTTTGAAACCGACATATTCTCCCCTTTGCTGAGAATAACCCATAAACATAATTTTTAAAACCACATTACCTATGTACTACGTTGTGGGAAAAATGTATAATGTAAAAATAGCGAATATTGCAGGTCTCAGTAATCTCCAACTACCACATTTAGAACAATCAAAGCGTTCACTCAGTAATAATGTAAATTGTTAACCTGAACACGTCAGCTGCACTTTCTGATGCGAAATTATGAAATCTAAATTTCCATGAACGCTACGCTTTAAGTTACATCCACAGAATAAACACGATTCATGTCACGTCCTGTAAATTTCACATACGGAGCGAAATACACACCATTTCATTATTAATTTCGTAATTGAAATCGTTTGTTTAGACCTGGATTTGTTTCATACCATTTTTTTTTTATTTCAATAAGTAAATAAAAAAAAATGAGTCGATGAATGACGTGATTTGTTAATCACACTTTCAATCGTTACTGTGATTAGTAAAATTCAATAAATGAGATTATATTTTCTCGAAACCTTAAATAACTAAATATTCGTTAATATTTTTTCAGAAAACATTTAAGAAATCAAGAGAATAACATCAAGAATGTAAGTATAACAAGAATAAAATAATTATAAAACAGATCGTAGAGTATTTTAATGACATTACTTGCTTTAAGATTTTACATGTGGGTAAATTTAAATATGCTTCGTTAATTAGGCTGTTAGTTTTTTTTATGATACATAATACAGAGTGGTACTTACTATCACTTGTTACGATCTGGTTTTGCCCTAACATTTTTGGCAACAGGTTTTGGCAATTGATTTTGTTAGTTGACACACTCTGTATATTTTGGCAATATCTTTATGTCTTATTAGGTATATCTTGTAATTATGAATGTTTTGTGTCATTGGAGACAAGAGTGTCTAGGGTAGTTCTCCAGTTTCCAACTTAACGACTGTCGTTAGGTTTTCTTCAGGGCCTATCGTGGTGGCACGTAGATTTTGGCTATTTTGTTTATTTTTGTATAACGAGGATTGTTGTGATGGTGGTCATTTTGTTATTAAAAACAATAGTTCTCTCCTAGAGTGCCTAGGGAAGTTCTTACGTTTCCAGTTTACGGCTGTCAGTAAAAATTCTTCGGGTTTCACTGTAGTGACACTTGTGACTCGTTAATTGGTTTCGTTAAACGGAATTTTGAGCCTGTGAGCTTGGTCATATATTTAAACTTCTCATTTTTTTGCCAATATTCTGACACCCGAAACTCCATCAGCGTAGTGAACCATATTTTTATTTTTCTTTAGTTTATTTCTTTAGTGTATATGACCTAAGTTTGACAGTATAATACAATTATTCAGTTTTTGATAGCAAACTGTGATAATACACGTGCATATTACGTCTAGTGCAACCCAAAGCTTTAGTTTGACCTAGGCTATCTTCGTCAATAAAATTAGCTGACGTGCGAATATCTCTTTATTTAATTTTGTTTTTCCTGTGGGTGTCGCTAAACCCCATAATTTCAGTTCGGTTAAAACTACATTTTACTGAGATCATAGGACTTCTGGACAAATTGTCCTAAAATATAGTTATGTGTTATGTGTCATGAGGCTTTGTCCGAAGTATCCATCATCAATGTGGTCAACTTAAGATGGATCAAAGGCCACGCCACATCGAAAGGTAATCATCTTTATGATTCACTAGCCAAAAAAGCAGCCTATTATTGGACTGACAAAATCTTTAGTGATAGACCTAATTAAAGAGCATTCCCTTGTGAAATTCAAGGAACGATGGATTGAAACAAGAAACTGCAGAGTTGCCAAGAAGCTCTTAAGTTATCTTGACAACACTGCAGCAAACAAATACTTGACTATGACTAGACAGAATCTGCGCCTAATCACAGGTATTCTGACTGGTTATTGCCAAGTACGGAAGCATCTCCATATCATGGAGCTTTTAGAATCCGCACTCTGCCAAGGCTGTGAACAAGAATATGAGACCATCGAGCATATCCTGTACGATTGCTCTACGCTCTCATTTATTAGAAGATTTGTGTTCGGCGAGTATCAGCTAACACCGGCCGATATAAGAGAAGCACCTCTTGGCGACGTTGTCAACTACATTAAATATGTAGGCTGGCTAACGAGCTAGTATATTACATAATAATTACATTTTATTAATTTTACTATCATTTAGATTATGGTAATTGTATGACTGCAATCAAGTGATATTCTTATCAGTATTTCTACCATTTCTTTACTTTACACTATGTAGATAGCATATAAAATCTAAGCCTTGGTACCAGCACCTGCGACCCTGATATATTAAGTTTTACTTATTTTTTGCGGTGGGAGATTATTTTCATACTGGTTTTTATTTGGTTTCTGTTCTAAGGGCATTGATTTTAGTTTATATATTTTATATACAGGGTGTCCCAAATTGTTTTACCCAAGCTATAACTTCTAAACCATGTAAGATAATCGAACCGTACAAAAGTCATCAAATATAATTGGCGGTGTACTTTGAAACAAATAAAAATTTTACGACCCACCCTCAAAAACTACCCCCTGGAACAACCCTCTCAAAAATTATTAACGACACCCTAATTTTTTTTCTGCTCATTTTTGTAGTCGCTGTTTTTAAAATTTTTAAATCGCTCCATAAATAAGTGAGAAATTAAATAAAACTGTATGTCAAGTTGATGACAAAAAATACTTTATTAGATGACATAATTAAAAAAATACATTGAAACAAGAGAAGGAGAAGACAAGAAATAAATATCACCAAACAAAGAGTAGTAATACCTTATAAGTGCTCAAAATGCACACCTCCCACTTCCACATATTTGTCAAACCTTAACAATAAATTTCTAGTACAGGCAACTCGAATCATGGCCGGTGTAAATCTGTTACAAGCATGTCTGATTCTATTTTTTAAATCTTTTAAGTCCTCTGGTTTTGTTTCGTATACTATGTCCTTCATTTATTTATTTATTTATTTATTTATTCCAGAAACAAACAGGCATGAGCCTAATTACATGTTTCTATAAATACAGCAAAAATAGAAATCAACAAAAATACATAATATCTAATTAAATATATAAGTGAAATTATAATAAACAAACCTCGCTACTACAAAATTTTAACAAAGTTCATTAATGAACAAAACTACTTAAATAATCAGAAATATTCAGGAATAATCAGAGCGTCTGCAAAACCCCACACCAAGGCCACGGAAATCCTACAAGGTTATGTCTCTTTAATCGAGCCCAACAATTTTGTTAAGTTCCTTTCTATATGTGCTTATAGCTACATCAAAAATACCGCAAGAAATGCCTTCGGAGTGTACATTAAACAAAAGACAAATTTTTTCTACTGGACCATGATTATCCGCACGAAAAGTTAATTGACGGGGACGAATACCTGCTATTGGAACATTGATTTTTATTTGACTCAATAAATATTGACTGTCCAAATAGTGGCCCAGAAAAAATCTTGAGGCGACAAATCAGGTGACCTAGCCGGCCACTGGATAATTGAAGAATGCGTGGATATAACACGGTTTCCATAAGTGTGCCAAATATTGGCTTACAATTTGTGCATTATGAGCTGGTGCACCATCTTGCTGCCACCACATATCACGTCTTTGATTAAGAGGAACACCTTCTAACAAATGAAGAATAGACTGATTAAAAAATCACGATATTTTATTCCCGTTAGAATATAAAAATGAGGACCTATAATCCTACCATTGAACAAACCACACCATACGTTTATGCCCCAAATATTTTGAAACCTTGTTTCTCTTACCTAGTGGGGATTTGTTGGGGACCAGTAATTGGAATTATGACGATATAATACATCATTATTATGGAAATGTGATTCGTCGCTCCATAATATTTTCTCAAAGAATGTGACATCGTCATTTAGTAAACCTTGGACCCAGGTGTATTTTATAAGGATGATATTTATTGTCTTTTAATATTGTTTGGATGCTACTGTTGCTTATTCCAATTTCGAGTACCAAATCTCTGATAGAAACATGTAGATTTACATGAACGTAAGCCAAAACGTGTATATTTTCTTCATTTCTGATCATTCTGTTGTGTCCTCCATGATGTTTACCATCAGGAAAATGTTCTTGTCTAAGACTTGTTTCTAAATTGTAAAACGTTCTAACTGAGGGAATTGTTCTATTCGGAAAACGTTCATAGTATAATTGTCTAGCTTGTCTTGAATTCTTGCGACATTCGCCGTAAATAATTATCATATGGGTGTACTCGTTGGAACTAAACACAGTAGTCATTTTGAAATAATTTATTAGGACTTGACAAACTCTAAATTATTGCAAACTTCATCAAGTAAAAACTGCTAATTTTATCGAGTATTTAAGCTGCACTTCTGTTTGACAGGAGACAGATTAATATAGTATTGTTTATAATACGCTAGAAAACTTACCATGAATTTGACAGCAAGCAACTTGATGAAAATAAAAAAAAACGAATATCATTTATGGAGCGATTTTAAAAACAGTTGTACAGAGAAAAGTAGCGACTACAAAAATAAGCAGAAAAGAAATTAGGGTGTCGTTAATAATTTTGGAGGGAGTTGTTGCAGGGGGTAGTTTTTGAGGGTGGGTCATCAAATATTTATTTGTTTTAAAGTACATCGCCAATTATAATGGATGACTTTTGTCTGGTTCGATTATCTTGCATGGTTTAGAAGTTATAGCATGGGTAAAAATTTTGGTACACCCTGTATATACGAGTATATTTTATTTTTGTGCCATAAATATATATAATTCTAGGTTTACTTTTTGTCCAAGGGACATTCTTACAGTTTTTATAATATAGGTTTATGCTATAACTAGAGATTGCAATCCAGAAAACCGGATCCGGCATCAATATACACTTACCGGATTCGGTACCAATATACCTGATTCGGTGACCGGGTCCGGTGATTCCATATTATGGTAAAATATCCGCGTTGTTACATGAGTAGGTACTTTAAACGAGCGGTGCTTGTTCGTATGAGCCGTTTGACGCTGAAAAAAGAAATAACTGCATTTGAAAGTAAAGAAATTAGAGAAGAATATTTGTTGAATATTCATGGATATTTGCTGACAATTAAGCCGACAAAATTGTAGAAGCTGACAGAAGCCTTCTCGGCCACAGGCTATATTTTTAGATTTATTAGAAGTCGATTGGCATATGATACAATGAACAACAATTTATTTTCTAAGACCTTTTTTCAAACCAAAAGTTGTTTATTTGTTTAAAATGCTAAAAAGTTAAAATATTATAAGGAATAGTTATTGTAATTGTTGTGGTGTACTGTGTTACTTATTAGATAGATTCGGTAGTCTGTCATGTATAAGAATAAAACTGAATAGAATTCTAAAATAGCTAATTATTGACATTATTGTGATTAAGGATAATTATTATGTTATGTATAATTTTGATTAATAATATTGATTTCTACTATATTTTTAAAATCTAACTAATAATAATGAAGCACAAGTTAAAGATAAAGATTTTAATTTGAGATTTTAATTGTTTTGACTTTTAATTTGTAATTTTATTTGCTTTAACACAGAACTGAATGGCTTTCTCTTTTTAATATTAGTCATAATAACGTTGATTTCATATACGAATCGTTTTTTTTTACACCTCATTGACGGTCCATGTTGGAACGAAAAAGAAAAGTTGATTTATCCTGGTTGGAAATCCAGTCGGGTGCGGCCGGATTGAAAATGAGGCCGTATTACAATCCCTAGCTATAACGTCAGTTAGTTGTGAATACTGTTTATAGTTTTAAAAATTTTTCCGTGGCTGTGTTTAAAACAAAGCCTGGGGATGCATTTGTTACAGGGTAAAGGCTTGACAATTTGTTAAATTCTCCTGAGATTCTATCCTTACTTTAATTTAATGTTCCATCTAGAAGAACTCGTCGTTGTACATTATTCCATATTCTACTATTACATATAGCCACTAGGACTACAATACACTGTCATCTAGAAAACTATTAAAATAGCATGGTTAATATAGACTGTACTCTTTCACATAAAGTTTTTCGTAATATCGTTCTACAGCAAATTGCTAATATCACAGTTTAGTATTAGTTTTTGTACTGCTATTTTTAAATATAGTATATGTATTTGTTTTATTGTTACATACTATATACTATTGATATTGTGGAAATGGGACGTTTCGGCGTGGCCATTTCGGCGTGGCCGTTTTGGCGTGGTCGTTTGGACGTCGGCCATTTCGACGCCGGCCATTTCGACGTTGGCCATTTCGGCGTTGGAAGTTCTGGCAAACTTATAGTCCAGTCATTTAAGCTTAAATTAGGTAAGAATCTCGGAACTGGAGATACCCAGCTGTAAGTCTGTAAATACTTGTATATTGACACGCTAAAAGTTATCTCAAAACCTACATATGGTAGGGTGTACGCAACTATTAAATTTCAAGGTCAAATGTCACAAAAATCGGTTTTTTGCGCTTTTTTGTAAATATCATCTCATTTTTTATGGGTTTTTTGCTATTTGTATTTATTATCAATATTGTAGAATACAAAATTCTCTACAAATTTTGTTTAAAAAAATTCAGATTACAGTAAGAACGTAAAAGCTATGGAGCAGCAGAGAAGATGAAACAATAGTTGTACCAGTTACTCAAGAAAAATTCTTATCAAATCGAAATAACAAAGATATGCTCATTAATAAGTTAATTGAAAAATTACAAGCTGCAAATATTACTACTAAACAAGCCAGAGATAATGCTGATGTTCTTATTGTTGAAACTGCAATTGAAGAATCAAATTCTAAAAAAACTGCAGGTATAATAGGACAAGATATTGATTTACTTGTCATTTTAATTGGGCGTACACTGTCTTACGAACAAGACATTTTCTTTAAAAAAGTTGGGAAAGGAAATGTAAAAACGGGGATATACTTGACTAAAAGTTTTGACATTCCAAAACACATATTTTATTTCTGCACGCATTGGTGCTGTGACACAACTTCTGTGCTTTTTAAAAAGGGAAAAAATCATTTTTTAAAGTTTTTGAGAAACTGACAAATTTGAATGAACTAGCTGCAGCATTTGAGAAAGAAAATTGTTCGGCCCAGAGATTATTAGAGAGTGGAACTCAAATCTTATTGGCAGTCTATAATGCTCCGAAATCTGTGAAAAGTCTCGATCATCTTCGTTATATGCATTACGTCAAGTCTACAAAACCTAATTAACCTGTGCAGCTTTCAAATATTCCACCAACAAAAGCAGCTGCTCATCAACCTTTCAAACGTGTATATTATTAAGTTCAAACTTGGTTAAGGCATGATTTGGAACCCCAGGTATGGAGTTGGGCAATGCGAAACGATTTTCTGGAGCCTATCATGACAATTTTACCACCTGCTCCAGAAGATTTGCTAAATACAATTTTCTGCAACTGCAAGAGTGGTTGTGGTTCGCGATGCGGATGCAGAAAAGCGGGCTTGCAATGCTCTTTAGCTTGTGGCCAATGTAATGGGCAAGCTTGTCTCAATGCTCTACCATATCAGAGCGACATTAACGAAGATGGAACCTTTGACCCCGAAATCATGGAAGATCTTGAGAGAAATGTCGTTGAAGACGATAATGAAGACCAGTTTGAAATTTACCAGCAGCCGGAAGACGACGATGAAGAGGAAGAAGATTATTAAAATTATAAATTGTAGTTTTTGTACCTTTTATTCCATTTTTTTACTTTTAATAAAAATAAATGTATTAAATGAAATTTTTTAATAAAAAGATTAATTCATAATTTATTTGTTTTTTTTTTTCATCATGTAAGAATTTATTAATATTAATTAGGTTAAAATTCAAATATAATTCCTATATTTTCATTAACAATTTTGCAATTACATGGGCAGGTAAGTGTTGTTAAATAAATTAATACTAAATAAAAAGTGGATAGGTTAGGAAAAAAAATGATAAAATATAATATAATAGTTAATAAAAATTGACAAATATTTATAATCATTGATTTATCGATATTTCATCAACTATATATGGCGCGTTTTCGACCGGAGGCACCGGTTGACCTGAAGTGATACTGTGACCGCGCGCTCTCCGTCATCTATCTCGAAAACGGTTCACCGTATGAAAAATTTTTTTAAACAAAATTTTTAGAGAATTTTGTATTCTACAATATTGATAATAAATACAAATGGCAAAAAACTTATAGGAAATGAGATATTTACAAAAAAAGCGCAAAAAACCGATTTTTGTGACCTTTGACCTTGAAATTTAATAGATGCGTACACCCTACCATATGTAGGTTTTGAGACAACTTTTAGGGTGTCAATATACAAGTATTTACAGACTTACAGCTGGGTATCTCGAATTCCGAGGTGAACTTACTATAATGATTGGACTATTACCAATATAATTTTTATAAATTTTAAATAATTGTTATATTTATTATTATTAGGTTTATTATAATTAAATAATAAAATTGTTTTCGTGTCGAAAGGAAGACTAAAATAAAATGTCTATATACTATTGCTGTTCGGCAGGTAGGTCTTCCGCTAGAACATCAAAGCCATAATCTAGATGATCGTAGGAACAAATGTCAAAGATGTCACCGTTCTGCCATTTAGAGAGAATTGTAGATCAGCATTGTACTCTCTCGTATGTCCCATAGAAGCCGCTTGTTTCCTCATATTTTGGGCCAAGTGAAAAAAACAACCATTTATAGTAACGCCTGTTCGAAATCGCAATATATTACTCTGGGTTGAAAATTTGGAACAATTTATTTAATTCACTATTATTGTACTAATATAAAATATTATTTACACTAATATTAAATACACTACTATTATAATTCTGATAGGTACTTGAAAAACAGATTAAAACATTTATCCCATTCCTATGCAATATCTCACTTATTTCATAATAAAACTTATAGCGGTTTTAACATACATACTAAAAAATAGTATTACCGACGCCGAAACGGCCGACGCCGAAACGGCCGACGCCGAAACGGCCAACGGCGAAATGGCCTGACGTCCAAATGGCCACGTCGAAATGGCCACGTCGAAATGGCCACGCCGAAAGGGCCACGTCTAAACCCTGATATTGTTAAGTAATAATGTTAAATTGTTAATATTGTCATTATTCATTATCCAATAGATAAAAATAAATAAATAAGCAGGAGTTTTCGTTCTCATTTTGTTCCTTTTTTTTTATCGATTTAGGTTGGAGATAAGGAAGCATATTCATCTTGCATTCAAATCTGTCTGGCGCCCGCACTTGAATACTGTGAATCTTGGTACTAAACAAACCACGCCTTCTCTACTCAAAGCAAAATTGGAGCCAGGGCTGTTCATCAGAGAGTCAAAATTATTTGCGTTGCCTGTAGATCTTCCTAAGTTAAAAATTGCCTCTGTATGTACAATTTAATGGCAACCATTGGACCTAAACGCGGACACAAGGAATTTAGGACGTACCACACTAAATACTTTAAAAGTCTCGAGTCTGAATGGGAAAGTACTACAATCCTTACAACCTTAAACAACTTCCAGGATTATATGCCCATTAGGATATTACAAGAGATTTCATTTAGCATTTTACAACCGGTTTCGCTATATGTGGGCCTCTTTAGCCTGAAGCAGAATGCTCATGTGGAATCTCCAATTAACAATTAAAATAACATATTTAGATACTCATTACATATAATATGGTATTTAGAATTATAAAATAAAATTTTGTTTGGTAAAAATTAAAATTTGGCAACATTGTCATATCATGGTTTATACTGCAAGGCTATGTCAAAAAATTCAACAATTTACATATCAATATTAATATCACCACCCACAAATATGTCATTTTCTATCAGAATCAGCTGAGATAAAGTATCTTCAAGAGTCTCCAAAAACTCGTTATATTCTTACTCGCAGGTCTATACGAGCCCTAACACAAAAATGTTCGGACATCAACTGATTTTTCGTAAAAGTTTGAACATTTCCTTAAGGGATTCAACATCATATGTTTTTCATTTATAAGACATAATATGTATTGTTTACATCATATTTATGAAATTGTTTTCAAATAAACTAATATTGATTAATAAAACTAAACCAATGTTGATAAAAATGCAATATTTGCAGACACATAAATTGTTCGGACACGTTAGTAAAAAAAATAATATAATAATGGAAATAAAAAAAAGTGTTTATATTTTGACATTTTAACTTGAGAATTAATTCGATTATCAATTGGCTCCAAAATGTCGCGTGGTAAAGCAACAAATGATGCAATTAGATAATTAATAGTAAAACTGTTTAACCAAGGAAAAACCTTTCGGGATATTGCTAAACAAATAAATGTCGCAAAGATGCTCGAAATATTACTAATAGGTAAAATTTCATAAGTTAGTGTCGAGTTCAAATAAATAGCTAAACCGCCTCCCCTTATCCTCCTATCTTGTCTTATTAAATTATATCCATCAAACTTTGAGTTCATCAGAAATATGTTATCAGAAAGCAAGTGAATATATTTCATATGGTGTTTATTGCAAAATACAGAGTAACAAACAAAAAAAAAAAGAAAAAAAAAACAATTAACCCTAATGCCTACGAAAACACATGTTATCGCAGTCTTATTATTAGGGTAATAATCTAAGATATCGTTATCCTGGAAGCATTTTTACGTTTCCTATACGCGGATCGCTACTCGTGTAGGAATCGTAGAATATTAATATTTTACAATGCCTACGCAAGTGACGCACATTCTCTGTACGCTTAATAGGAAAAATACTTTTGTTTTTTATAATTGTGAAATGATTTACAAAGGCATGAATACTATATTTTATTTATTATAAATACAAGTTAAGAAAAAACCTAAATTAAAATTATTTCTAAATATAAAAGGTCTTTTTTTTAGCGTTGGGCTAATTAGAAACTATATTTAGCAATAAATTTAGGGTTCTGGTACTATAATTTTTCCTTTTTTTGTTTGTTTTTTTTTTTTTTGTTTAGTTGACACGCGAAATCTTTCCAATAATCCAACTTTTGGAGGTTGAAATATGTTTTAAAAACAATCCATTTGGTACAAGTTTCCAAGGAATAATGTTTTAAAAATTCATCGCATTGATTGCTGTAACTATTGTCTAGTTGAAATTTCCCTCGTATTGTAAGCTTCTTGTCGATACCTTCAGAATTATGGATAATTTTATACTCTCAAGGAATTTGTGCTATTATTGTTTCCATACTTGCTTCACGTTGCGCACGTTGAATTTAAAATGGAGGCTAAAATGTTGAAGTAACATTTAAAGTACGCGTGTTCAATTTAAAATGAAGACTAAGGGTGAGATTACAGAACGTCTGCAACTTTGCAGATCTGCAACTTTACAGATCTGCAAATATGGCGGACTTACAAATGCAAGTATTCCAAAAAATATCTGCAAATTCGCAATATTTATTGTTGTTTATTACCCCCAACAACACTAAACCCAAATTTGGAATACGAAAACTTGATACTTGCATGTGTAAGTCAGTCATATTTGCAGATTTTCAAAGTTGCCGCCATATTTGCAGATCTGCAAAGTTGCAGACGTTCTGTAATTTCACCCTAAAACAATAATGCATCGAATCTAGTCGTTCGAGAGGAGGATTGAGCGAAAATCCGTTAAAAAAGATGATGCAACAATTACCAACGCTCCACAATGTATTTTCACGAGATGTGCGTCATTCGCATAGGCATTGTAAAATAATATTATTCTACGTTTCCTGTACGAGTAGCGCTCCACGTAGCTCTATTCGTATAGGAAACGGAAAAATGCATCCCGGAATAACCTTTGCGTGTTAAATTTGGGGATTTTTTGTTATTTAGCTCTATTTGTATCAATTTTTCTTCCACGAAGTAAATGAAATTTTTCATGTATTGTTTTTCATAGGAATTAAGTGTAAATATGCTTACGGTGGGCTACTTACTCGAAATAATTCCTACCTGCGCCCCTATTCGCGACGTTGCCATACTTAGCAGACGCTCTTTTTCTATGCTCTACTCTGTCCCACAAAAAGTGTGCAAGTGAGCCGCAATCGCCATGATTTGCTCAAATCTACCAATTCCAGGAACTTCCGGTTTTCTTGTTGGTACACATTTTCAAGATGTCTAATATAGCCTGCACCATATCCAGTGAATAATTCAAATCAGTGGGTCAGATCTAATAACCAGAAACCTTTAACCTTAAATATAACCATAATTATAATAAGTATTTGTTGTTAATTAGGTACCTTTATATTAAGACCGGACTTATTTCATTTCATTTTCTTTGTGTAGCTCTTGCAGCATTTCTCAAAATATTAACAATTCGTAAAAACTAATGATTCAAAATAATTGGATGCTGTATTTTTGCTATTAAAATTCAAACCCGACTTGTTTATCTTCCTTCTCGATAACGAGAGAATAAATACAAACTTTTTTAATTCATTAAATTTATAAAAAGAACTTCTTATCTAGAGAGTAACAACTCGCAACTTCTAACTGAAGTGAAGTTATAAATAAGATAAATATAACACGAAGAAGCTGTAATGGAAAGTACTTTGGAGTCGGGTTGCTATCATTCTATTTATCGATGACTAGAGGGTGGATGTGGTGAAATTATTAGGTGAGATAATAACATAAATAAAATTAAGTTTGTTGGTTTTATGTTTTAAAAAGATAATAAAGACTATTTTTTTTAATTTTATGTAAAGCTGACATAACTACACATTATTACGGAGTTGTCAAATATTATATCCGGAAAGATAATATTTCTTCTCGTCATGCGTAGCTCGTATCAGTGGTTAGTTATTGTATTTTTGTTCTAATTGCCTTGTTTTATCTGACTTAGTGGACGTTTTTAATTTCAGTTATAAACTGACACATAGTATGTGAAGTTTCCGTCTTTCTGTCCCTTATTTTATTAGAGAACCAAATTATTAAAATTGGCAATTTAATATCGAAATCCGAAAAATCAGTATATCTGAAAAGTATGTAGCTAAAATAATTTAAAAATTCAAGAACAAATCTTAAAAATCCATCTACAAATTATCAAGACCATCCTCGAACCCCAAAGGTAAAAACAAATACTTGAAGATTTGAGAAAAGCTTCTCGCCGGTGGGATTCGAACCCAGATATCTTTGTTCTGTGCACAAATGCCCTACTCCTAGACCATTATAATATTGACTGTCGAGAATTCTAAACGGCATGGCGGTTTGATGTGCCAATTCGGGCTAAGCGCCGTTTCAGACTCGATATCACATATTCAAATTCCTCTATACAACATCGGCTCAAATCAGCGCGTCAAACTGCCAAGTCAGAATCTCGAGAGTCAATGGTGCACCTACACCGTATGGCTCGTATAATTTTTTCCAAACTTGTATATCCAAACCATCTCAACATACCTTTCTCAATATTTGAAACTATATCTTCTTGCATTATACAACGCTTTCTTAAAATTAACTTAATGAACTTTAGAGTAAAGTTACATGTAGGTTTACTTGACAGATTAACAAACAATAGCCCTATAGTTTGTAACATGAATACATGGTTACTTTATCTACTCACAGTACACGAGGTTACCATCTACAACCTAAAAAAAAGCCAAAAGGGCGTTGGGTGCCATTTTTTATAACATAAATATTTGGTTAGTTTATCTACTTTGATATATGTCTTTGAGCGCAATAACTTTGAAAAAGAAGTTGGGCACCACTATATTTAAAGCTTATACAATTAATTATTTAAGATAACAGTTTAGAGGTTGTCAAATTTAAATATTTTGGACCATCGGCTAATAGATGGCGTTGGCGAAAAAAAAAATCTACATTTCCCTTAAATTACCCCCCCCTTTTACTTTACAATTTCCCCTATGAAATTCTATTGACTTTAATTATTAGTTATACTTATCTTATTCCTTATTTTATTCTGTCTCCATTTCCATTTTCATTTTTCAGCACATTACTTCAAAAAACAACTAACCAAATCAATAGTTTTTTCTTCTTTTCATTTTAACACCATTCCTTTTTTCCGTTGATTGTTACCAACTTCTTAATTTGAATATTAGTACATCTAAAATTATTTTCCAACGCTAATGCTAGACTCTACTTTTAACAATAATAATTTATTTATTTCATTTTGTTTATTATTACGTACAAATTCAAACAATTCATTTTATAAACCTATATTATTATTAAGAAACATTTATTTTTTTCGCCAACGCCATCTATTAGCCGATGGTTAAAATATTTAAATTTGACAACCTCTAAACTGTTATCTTAAATATTAGAATGGTATCTAGAGGGCGTTAATCAGTATATTTAATCTAAATAAAATTTAATTCCTGTAGAATTATAAACACTTGTCCAAGAACCCATTTTAGTGCTTGTAGGGTTTAAAAAGTTTTTAAATTTGTTTGTCCTAATTGTTCGTCCGTTCGTGAAATATTTTAATAATTTTAATTAATAGTTTTAGACCTACTTTTGTTTATGTGTTTTGACATCAACTTTTTGTTGCAACTATTGTTTTTTATGTATTTTAAAAAATACTCGCATACTTGTTTTTACACCGACCCTGGGATAATTCTCTTAGCTTAGTCTTAAATAGATGAGTAATTACGGGTGAGTTCTCGATATTTGACAACTTTCATATTAAAATGTTTAAACCCACTTTATTAGTTATAAGCTCATTCGTTTTTCCTCTCTATTTTAGACCTTACCTGATGATGAGGATCTGATCCTCGAAACCGGTCGTAATAAAATACTCTTGTGAGATCCTAAGGACCACCCTCGTTTGATTTACCTTTTTTGAACTTATAACTCACACATGGCTACCACCTTCAACTTTAATTTAAAAGATTCTTATTTGTATTCGAACCTAAAACGTCTGGTGATTGAACCGTCTAGAGATAGCCATCGGCTAAAAAGGGTTAAAATGTTATGATAGATGAAAGGAAATTTGAAAAGGATTTAGATAAAATGCACAGAGACTACAATTAATATGAAAAGGAAAAATCTTATTTAATATATTTAAATATAGCATAATATTTTATTTAAAAAAATAATATATAATTTTATATAGAGCTAACATGTGTTATTCAGATGTAGAGGTTATGTATAAAATTTGACAAACGCTCGAGAAATCATCGAACAAAAATATATATTGAATAACATATTATTAACAAAACGTACCTTATAAAATTAGACGGTCATTAACATAAAAAAATACAATTTAATACTTCGGATAACCGAGATTAATCAAAATATGAGTGACCTATTCGTCGCTGTCTTTGAAATCAAAATGTCACTTGCTCTGACACAAAGCATAGACGACAAATGACATTTGAGTAAGAGTTGATTGTGTCCAAAATAACGAAATAACGGTTTCCACCGTTACAAGTTTAATCAGAGGTAAAAAGACTTTTAAATCTTAGTTAAATTTTTAGGTGCGTTGAAGAAAACTTGATATCATACTTAATAACGATATTATTTATTGATATAATTAAACAGTATAATATGTAAGTATTTTTTTAAAATGGAAAATGTCAATCAGGGAAGAGAAGGGAAGGAACTCCTATAGGGCAAATTGGGGTAGATTTTAATTCACCACCACCGTGAGGATGCGCTACCGTCGTGTGGTAGGGTGGATAGTGAGAGGTGAATGGGAGTATATTAACAGATGACAGGCGAATATTGATTTTTGTGGATTGTGGGAGGATGACATGGCGAAACCGAAATAGTATATTACATTACGAGTATGGAACATCACTTTTCACACAAGTGATGTACAATATTTTTCCTACGACCACAAAATAATTTCATCAAAAAATGTAAAACCAGATTATTATAATAATTAAAATGTATTTAAAAAAATAATCAACAATAATCGTATTTATTCAATATTTATAATTTCTAAAAAATAAAAAAAATAAAAAAAAAATTCTGGCATAGCCAGGATTTGAACGCGGTCGATCGACGGTCTCAAATTGAAAAGTTGACGCTCTAACCAACTGAGCTAACAGGCATTATGGCAATTGATTGATCTAATCGCTTATGTGTTTAACCAGAATAAAAAGCAAATATATCTTAGTTATTTTAAAATTATTTTAATAACAATTGTTAAAGATAAATATCTAGGATCTAATTTACAACAATTTTAATAATTTAACAATCATATCGATTTTAGTATTAATATGGACATTACATAGATCAAAATAGAATTATTTTGTGACAGCTTGTGCGGAAAGTAGCATATTCGTACACGGGTAGAAAGTAAATTCTTATTCATACGCGTGTGATATAGGACACTTTCCATAGGACTATATAGTCTGATATGTGGTCGTAGGAAAAATAGTTTAATACCTACAGAAGATTTCGACAAAATGATATTGGCTTTTTACAAATAACCTTTTCAATCCGTTTCACATCTTTCAACAAGTGCATGTAAAATCATTAATAACCCTGATACCATCCGATGACAAAAAGAGAATGGAATGTCTTCGTTGAAAATTTTTCGTTTAAAGGAGAAAGCATTATTCCTTCATCGCTTTTGTAAATCTGATAGAAAGCATAAAAAGACTTTAACATTAAGATGATTTATTTTTCCTGAGTTTCATTTTGATACCCATAACTTTCGATTGTGAGTTTTGGGATTTGTCAAGAAAGGATAGTCCAGTTTCTTTGGGTTTTATAATTTAAAAAATCAAAGTAATAAGCAAGAGTAGACATATTTTTTATACAGTCCATAGGAAACTACACTTACAAAGTACTTTAAAGCAAAAGTTTGCCGCATATATTAAGATTTTGTGTTTTATTTATTAGAGGTCTCCACTAATATTAAATTAATTACTGAAAAATGTTGGGGCTCGTGTAGCAAACACATTTATGTTGTAACGAGGTCATAAATTTTATTTTTAATTCATTTTAATAGTATATTATTAAACGAACAACTTATAGTAGCCATTATTCACGCAGGGTGACGTTTACGTCCAGAGCTGAAGGCGCAGGTCATTCGAGTGAAAAATGGCCATAAATTGCGAGTGTAATACTATACTTTGTCCACGACCATTATGATTTCTTTATTAAATAAAAGTTAAGTGTAGAACGCAAAGTTGTTATTAAACATACGTAACTAACTGTTGTTAACAAAGGAATGCTTTAAATTCAAAATTAAAAAAATTTAGGACAGGAGTACGTCAAAGTCAAATAATCCGTGACACCTATAGAGATGGGCGATAATGTGTAAAGTATCGATTTACCGTATCGATATAATATTTAAAATTAATATTAAGTGCACTTCAGATTATGTGATTATCATATGATTTTATCACATGAAAATGGTATAATTTTAATTCTACATATCGTCGGCTTAATATGAATTTTGCATAAGTCCGAAATGAACGATTTTACAGGAGAGACAAAAAACAAATTTACGGCTTATTTAAAATTTATAGTTAAATAAAAATTACTAGTAGATTCTATTTAAAATTTAAACACGGTTTACAGATCAATATTTTTTGAAGTATAATCGATTTACGTTATTATTACGTGCTTTATATAATACAGCAGCATTACCTGCTTTATATAATACAGCAGCAAGTTACTTTAAAAAGCAACAAACTATGCACATAATTCACAATGGCGCAATTGATGCCATGTTAATAATTAGGACTTATGCAATATTAATACGCTTATCAAACTTAAGGGACTCAAGCAGATTTCATAGTAGTGTTTTTAGCGAAATCTAATTACAATTTTCGTAAACCAAGAGTATATTTATGTAGCTTTAACTGCGGTGTACCAGATTCAGCCAAAATGGCAAAATTTAAAAATTTAGACTTATGCAGTTTTCATATTAAGCCGACGATATGACTAAAATATTTATGACAAAATCATATAACTCATGTGATAAATCACAAAATCTAGAAAATATCGTTATTAAAAGAATCGCTCCTCTCTAGTCACCTACCGAAATGTGCTAGAATTACAATTATTTACTCCTGATGTCATTTCTATTTTTTTTTTATTCTTTGACCGTCGTATTTGAATAATTATTTAATATTAAATTTATTTTCTACTATACAGGTAATGCTGTAATAATTGTTTGATTTATTTCTCTTCATTTTAATAAAATAATTCTTAAAAGAAAATTGATTTTCTATTGTACAAGGAGTACCGTAATTACCATTTGATTTGTTACTTTTGATTTTAAAATTATTATTGATCGACCATTGTGTTTAAAAACATTAGTTAATTGTATAATAATTTTCTATTATAACCACCGTTTTTTATTTCTTTTGGTTTAATAATTATTATTTAACTTTTGTGCACAAACAAATCATTTGATAGGAAAGTCATTTTCTATTATACAGGGAGTGCCGTAATTGCCGTTTTAATTATTTCTAATACATTTTCTTTTTATTGTTCAACTTTTGTACTTGAACAATTTATTTCATAGAAAAGTAATTTTCTATTATACAGGAAATGCGGTAATTGCCGTTATAATTATTTCTTACAGATTATTTTCTTTTTATTATTTAACTTTTGTATTTAAACAATTTATTTGATATGAAAGTTATTTTGTATTATACAAGGAGTGTTGGTAATGCCGTTTTAATTATTTTGTTTACAATATTTTCTTTTTTTATTGTTTAACTATTGTATATAAACAGTTTATTTGATGAAGTTATTTTCTGTTATACAGGGAGTGCCATTAATGCCGTTTTAATTATTTCGTACACACTATTTTCTTTTTTAATATTGAAATATTGTATTTAAATAATTTATTTGATAAAAAAGTTATTTTCTCTTATGCAGGGAGTGCCGTTAAGCTGTCTTAATTATTTCCTACAGATTATGCTTTTTATTGTTTAACTATTGTATTTAAACAATTTATTATATAGTAAAATTATTCTCTAATATAGCACTGTTATTGCCGTTTTAGTTATTTCTTATTTTATTTTTGTTTAAATTTAGTTTTTGAACAATTTATTTGAATTAATTAAACAGTTCTTAATTGAAGATTAATTTTCTGTTATACTAGGAGTGCTGGTGGTACCGATTATAGTATCTTGAGTTTATAAGAGTGTTTCTATTTTATTTTTAAGTACATTTTGTTATTAATTCCTGTGTTTCTTTTCTTTTATTATCGACTCTCAAACGTTTTATTTCAGGATACCGTAGGGTACAAGGTGTGAGGTAGTATAGTTTCATTTATTTTAATTTAGTGGCTACCCCATTAGCGATGACCGCCTGGAGGTATTTTTAACTCCACTGAGTCTACTTTGAGTACACTCTGGTGTACTACAGGGTCGCAGAGCAAACTGCGTTAGCAAAACTGCGCCTGAGCAACTCTTGTTCTAGTTTCACTACTTCAGCTGTAACGTGTCAAATTTAACGTTGCGTTTCCGAAAGTATTTAAATCCTATATTCTTCATTGTTTGATTTTATTTTGTTAATTTTTATCTTAGTTGTCCCACCTCTGCACCTGTTCTTTGCTCAGTTTTGACCTTTGCAAATATTTTATATTTCGTATGAAAATTAATATTTTCAAAACAAATTAGGTGCTATTGCGAACGAATGACTATATATTAATTATAGTTATAGTATTCGATGTCTAGCTTATTAATTATTTATTGTTATTAGAAGGTAATCTATTTGTACAATAGGTATTAAGAATGTCATCTTGATCCATTCAGTTTTGATTTTCGCGCTAATTAACCGATCCGGTGTGCTTCCAATAGGAATACGAAGCTGCCAGTTTAAATTTTGAAATTTCCAATTTTTCTATATGTTTGTGAGGAGTATTATAGCCTGATAGATTGCTCTAGCAACTACTAAACTTTTCCCCTTATATAAGATTAGTTTATGTTACACTATTTATATGTTCTGCCCCTAATTTCCTGATAATTTTCGTTTCTTTGCGATAATGGGCCATGGTTCCATCTACTGGCGGATTCTGTAAATAAATTTTCCTGCGAATGGCTAAACTGTGACTTCCTGGTCACTTTAGTTCTGTCCGTTAAAGAAGCTTCCTCGTGTGTTAAGCTGTAAGGGTGCTGCTGAAATTTCGTGGTCAGAGAGCTACCATCCAAAGAAAGGGTTTCAGTTTTCCGTGTACCAATTGTGGGAGAATCTCAAGTACTTTTGGTAGAGTTATTCGATTGACAGAGATTCTCTGGACTACTTCGTTTGGAGTAGGATTTTTTTTACAGTGCACGTGAAGCTTTTGGATAAGATATTTCAACCTTAATCAGTGAGAGAATTAGGCTTTTAACCGCTAAATAATAAAAAGAGGTAATCAACAACTGTATTTGCCGCTGAAGCCATCCCAATAAGGAAACCCCTTTGCCAGGAAATTTCCTGATTTATTCCTGGTTTATTCCTGGTTTATTCCTGGTTTATTCCTGGTTTATTCCTGGTTTATTCCTGGTTTATTCCTGGTTTATTCCTGGTTTATTCCTGGTTTATTCCTGGTTTATTCCTGGTTTATTCCTGGTTTATTCCTGGTTTATTCCTGGTTTATTCCTGGTTTATTCCTGGTTTATTCCTGGTTTATTCCTGGTTTATTCCTGGTTTATTCCTAGTTTATTCCTGGTTTATTCCTGGTTTATTCCTGGTTTATTCCTAGTTTATTCCTAGATTATTTTTGAACTGAAATCACCATCCGTCATCGGTTCAGTGCATCCACTCCATAGCCGTCGTCTTCAGAGTAGGATACAACAGTAAATCTGATCCTGCCATAGCGACGCTGAGTCCTGGATCAGCCTCCACTTGATGCTGGCTTCGTATTGGATGCACGCAAATTATTTCTTAGTTTTTCTTTTTTTTATAAATATTTTTAATCTCATTGTACAGCTTTTTCGCCTATTGTCATACTTTTTGCTTATGACTAGTTTTTAATAATACATACATTTACTAGTTAGCGGTCTCTAAGGTGTGGAACCGTTAAACGGAAATTTTACCTCTTAGGCTCTAAATTACGTGGCGACTGAGCTCAAGCAATGTAATCTTTATTTTCTTTTCGCCTTAAAACCAGCAAGAACCACTAGCTACTTGTGGCTTTGTTGCTTTATTAGTACTGTTTTTGCTATTGCATTATTACTAATATTAGGTCTGGGGTGTTTAATAGTTAGAATTGTTTTAATTGCTAATGTTTAATTGCTAATGTTTAATTGCTACCGTTACGTTACTTTTAACATATTTTAGTTTAATTTGCACCTACAATTTAAATAAATTTATAGATTCATTTATTCCCTTTTGCTTTTAATTTAGGTTTGGTATTAAGGGGTTCAGTCATTACCTTGGACTTAGTCCTTAATATAGGTCCATACTTTTTTTAATCTTGTTTAATTGCTCTTAAATAAATAGCTGGTATTAAGTAGAGGTATTTGTTTTATTTACGTACTTCATTTGATATGTTATGGTCAATAAGGACCTTTTAGATACTCGGGTAAAGGACCACGCACTTTTCTTATGCAAACGGGAATACCGTCAAAATGTCTGAATTTTTGTTATGTTAAATTACTTGATGTCACCATCAAAAGTGTCCATGGGCCCAATTGTATTCTATGACTAGATTTTGAGATACAGGGTGTTGAAGTTAGATATCCCTAATTCTTTAAAATGGACGCCATAAATCACCGTTAAATATATTTGGAAGTTATTTGCTAGTCAAAATACATACTTAACTACTATAATTAAAATATTGTCCTTTACAGGGTGATTAATGATTCGGCAGATCTTTTTTGGTCAAAGTAGGTATTTGCACCGAACAAAAATAGCTGAAATACCGAAAAAAAAAAATATCACCGTCAAAGATTCTCAATATTTGATATCGTATAGTACTCGATGTATTCTTTCAAAATTCTTATTGGTAAAATTAGATCCTATGACAAGTTTTCCAAATATAACTTAATATGTACCAAATATATGAATTTTAAACAATAAATATACTGACATAAGTAGATATGTTTCAGAGAAATACTGTATATTAGATAATTTGATACACTGTGTTGGATTAGAAATATGCCCCTTGTACTATTTGAGGGCAGCCAAAATTATTTCGTAGTTTGAATATGTAAGGTGAAAAAATTAACAAAATGTTGAAATTGTTGACAAAAAATAGAAAATAATTGCCTTTTAACTTTGGAGTTGTTTATCAAAAAAATCTTATTAGTTCACATACAGAGTCATACATTATTTCATTACAAAAAAAGTTTAAAGAAGGTGAAACAAAGCCTCAGTATAAGCCTCGCCTTGTGATCAAGAGTTGTGCGCAGCATAAAGGTATTGACTTCGAAGAAACATATTGTCCTGTTATAATATATAGCTCTATAAAATATTTACTTGCATTTTCGGCCAGACACAACTTCGATATAATGGATAAATGAGGAAATATACATGATTCCCCGGAATACTATAATCAAACAAATAAAGTTTGTCAATTAAAAAAATCGTTATATGCGCCCTGATTTAGATAAATCTTTAACTGAACCATTTTGGTTAAACTTTTTTGCCAATTTACTTTCAGTAGATCTTGGGATTTCAGTTAGGACATAAATTATCAAAGATATTACACGTTTCTTGTTGACTTCTACGCATATCATCATATCCTATATCATTAAAATCTCAATTCGTTCTTACTCAGATAAACGATCCATTGTTACTTTCAATAAACACCAGCAATAATAGTTTATTAAAACGTCAAGTTGTTATTATATTAGTCATAGCCATCTAAATGTACTATTTTTAACTTCCGCGGAGATACTGTAAATGTAGCGGTAACTCAAAAATAATAACATTTAGGTATACCATTACATGAAAATTAATTAGTATTTTTTAAGGATTTCAAAAACAAACAAAAATACTCATTAGAAATAATTTTTTTTATATATTTCCAGAAAACTAAAAGATCGGATAACAGGGTATAAACAACCATAATATCGGCAGTATTACAAATTCTTTACATACCAAAGTTTATAAAAATCGTGCATGCCGTTTCCAAGATAATTGGAGCGTTCCATACTTAAAACTCACTTTGTATAGAAAAAGTCTTAAAATTTTTTAATATAAACGAATCGAAACCTGTTAAAAGTCCCTCATAAACTGGAGAAATATTATCAACAAAACAATCTCCACTCAGTGCAGATGAGATAAAAAAAATATGGAGAGAGTTCCATGCCAAGAAGCAGTGGAACCTTTACTATTTGCAGCTCGAGTTTCAAGGCCCGACATTTGTTTTGAAGTCAATTGTATGAGTTAGTTCAATTACAATTCTAGATCTGTCCATTGGGCAGCAGTTAAATATAGCTTTCGTTATTTAAAAATCGAGTATTTAAGGGTAAAAAGTGATATTTCCCCTTAGCTCATAACATTTTACTGTCAGTTATCATCATGAACCCGTTGACCCTAAAATATGGCATATTTGCACATGCTAGTCTTATTTGAAATAACAAATTAGTTATTGCAGTTCAGCCACAGTTCCAGCATAATATTTAACATATACCGATTATCGCAATGTCTGTTTTTGGTAAAGTCGTCGTGGATTTTCAACAGGCCAATACCTACAACTCCTGCTTGTTGAGATGGAAATGGGCTTCATGTTTTCATTTTTCCCATGGCTGCTGTGCTAAATGTAATCGTTGAGGGTAATCCATTCCATGAATGTAAGCAAACAAACAGCCGATGCTTTGCAAAATTGTACATTACGTAGAATTCCCCACAGCTTTTTTTTAATAATAAAGTGCCCGTTCGAAGATCTTTAATCCATCCCTAACAGCCGAATTCTAGTCTTTTCAAAAACACTTAATCTATGTTTCAAGATTTTTTCCAGAATGTCTTTCCTTCTTTAGATAAAAATCATTGTATACTGGCCTATAAAACATAATTTAACATATAATTCGATCCGCCCCACCTACGAATTTAAATAAAACGTTTTATGAATAAAGTTCTCCTAGATATACTTGTGGATTTTTCAGTTTCCAACTTTGGCGACTTTTGGAAACTAAAATATGGACGCTATATATTATGATGACGTTTTTATCTCTTTCTTGGTTTATGCTCGCGTGCAAAAAAAATAAACGATATTTTTGTACCTTTTTTTTATAGATATTTCGGCTAGTAGGTCGCACAGTGGGTAGATAAATATGAGTAATATAGTAAACAGCAAAAAATATTTTATGGCCTTAGTGTATTTTCACAAAAAACGGTGCCGCAATAAATAGCATTAAAAGAGAAAGAATATTCTTTTGGATTTATCATGTTTAATGGAAGATGATTAGTGGGTTGAGTGAGATAAGCCAAAAAATGTGCCTTTGGGTATTATTGAATTTAAAAGTTATATATAACGAGTGACCCATAGGTTTCTGGATAGCTAATATGAGTAATTTGGCAAAATATAGTTTTAAAAAATATGGTGCACTTGTGTTTGGGATGAAAAAAATTTTTTTTAAGACCGACCAGAAAATATACACTTTTTGAACTATTTTTCGTCCAGAAAGTAACGTTTTGCCGAATAAGAAAGTAGACGTTAGGGACCGGAAAAAGCTTTACCGTCCCTCTTTTAAATTTTTCCGAACGCTGTTTGATAATACAGTCTGTCCCGATTTCGTTACTATGGTAACAACGTTCGGATTTATTACCAAGTGACAATACGTTTATTGTACCTTTTTTCACATTATTTTGATTATTTTCACCAATTCTTTAAAAAAAATCACTTCATTTTACATTGACTTACATAGAAAGTTGACACCGCTGTTATTTGACATGCCAACTACAGTCAATTTCGCGAACTTTATAAAAAGAAGGACGGAAATTTGAATTTTGACCATTGCCGATTCGCCTCCTTCTCTCTAGTCTTCATAGTTTGATCGCATCAGTCAGTTGTATCTGATAAGTCACAGAGTGTAGTTGTTATTAAGTTTGTTAAATGTATACTAATTTGTTGGATACCAGGTGAGTATTTTTATTAACTATCATCTCCGTGTACCTCAAAATCAATATAATTTATTATTTAACATGTACGTGTTTTCTGGTAATGTTTGTCTATTGTGTTATCTTTATTATTTCAAAATGATTTGGCATTAGCTTTAGACATTTTGATAAAATTAAATTTTTTTTTCGAAGCGTCATCTCCATAGACATTCGCACGATGATTATCATTGTCCATGTAAATGATGGATGTCTATAAAATATTTCCATGTTTTTTTCAGATAACAGCTATAGTTAAAATAAACGAAAAATTAATCGAAAAGCAAAGACTTCAGAAAAGGGAGTCTGAACAAAGAAGACGGGAAAGACATAAAAGTAATCCGGAGCAAAGAAAAACGGAGAACAAAATAAAGTCAGTAAACAAGTTAAATAACAGAGAAAAACGTCATGTAAGGAAGCAATGGAAGATAAATTCCAAGAAATACAGAGATAACTTAAAAGCAGTTACCAGAGAAAATAGATTTTTGATGGAATATACACAACCAGGAATCAACATTTGACATAAATAAACAATTCAGATCATGAAAACAACATGAATAATATGAATATTGAAGTATCAGATAGGGTAACGACAGGAAGGAAAAGAGTACTGAGGAGACGTTCAGAATCTGTAAGGAATTTAAAAAAGATTAAAAACGAGTTAGATAAATATAAGAAAAGAGCTGTGCGATATAAAACCAAATATTACAAAAAAGAGACGATATTTTTGTTAAAATTGTATTTCCAAGGTAATGCCGATATCATATAGTTACTATAGTCACAGTTTATAACTAAAGAATCAGATCGCTCACTCTGCGTCGGCACTTTTAATCTCAATGTTCCAGTTTATACACTGCGCAACTCGGATAATACAATATATGGTTCACCTATTGTTGTTTATGTCAAACTTGTTGTAAATTTAAAAACATGTATTCAGATTTTAAAATATCTGACATAGAAAATGAAATTCAAAAAAAAAATTTGGATGCAGCAAAAATGTATATTTAACATAAATATTTAAAAATAATGTATTTGGTTAGTTTATGCAGTTGTATCCATTATCTAGTTTTAGTATTTGTTAATCACATTATTAAATAAAATAAATAATTTAGTTTACATCGAAGTGTTGGTTCTAAAAAAAAATATTGTATGTCACGCGACCGACCTACGGCTCGCCCTAGAATCTGTTTGTCTGGACCTGCAAAACACTACTTTCCGATCTTGTAACGTAATAGTATATTACATAACAAGAGTAGTAAGAAGCGAATTACAAGCGAGTAGAAAAGTTGCGCACGAGCCGCGTTAGCGGCGAGTGCAGTAATTCTACGAGCATGTAATTGCTCTTACAACTCGAGTAGTGTACTATACTTTATCTACAACCACAATCATACATTCTAAATAACGAGAAGGTTTTCGTAATCTATAACATTTACATCTAATTAAAAATATTGTAAATTGCAAATGCAACTACTGAATTAACTGAAGAAACATTAGCTACGTTCAATGAGTGTATCGAATTCTTGCTGCGATTAGGGTAGCAGGATCAGCTTGCTGCATGGTACGCTCCATACGTTCAATTTTAATAAATTAAATTTGTGTCGAAAGACAATTCTAGTTTAATGAAACGTAGCATTTGCAATCAAAAGTGAACTTGTTTATTTGTCACTTGGAGTTTTGGCTCACATTCTACAATAATTTTTATATTTAGATATTTCTTTTCATAATTTTTATATTTAGATATTTCTTTTCATAATTTTTATCACTATGTAAAGCACAACCAGAAAGGAGCGTAAAAATTAAACGCTCCAAAATGATACAGATCGATACAAAGCGATACCTATCGTAGAACGAATGTGATTGGTATCGGTTGGGATCGCTATGTCTGCTATTTCTGCTTTTAAAAACCGTCTGACTGCTTTTATTTTGGTTACGTTTCAAAATTCACTTTATTTTATATGGAAATGACGATTCTTGACATCGAATACATTGCCTAAAATGATGCAGGTTTCAATTGTTTCATAAGTTCCCCAAAATCTGCCAAAAGCACATTCTCAAAGAATTTCATACCTTGCCCTTGATTTTAAAGGCTGTAACTTGTTAGTAAAATATGAGTAGCTTTTTTAAGTATATTAGGAGTTTCTTGAAATTCATTTTTACTATCTGATAAACTCATTTTGATCTTTAAAAAAATAATTTTGTAACTACAACAATGGCGATTTTTCTATTTCTGAAATGTCAAAACTTTTTATCGTAACCATGGCGATAACTTAGCAACGTAGTAATATGTATAGTTTAATAAATGAAACTGTTATGTAATATATATAATTACGTAATGATGTATTTACTTATAAACAAAACGATACATAATATACGATTTACTGTGGTGGTTGTAGATAAATTACTATTACAGCATGAATTCAAATCACTATTTATTTTTCAAAAAGCACCCCATATTGTTAGGTTTTACTATCCAAAATTGTAAAAAGTTAGACTGCCTTAATATTGAAATTATTTCATTTGTTAACTCCTAAATTCAATTCACGTATTATTATTCCTTAGATGTACGGCTTGATTCGCAAATTTAATTTAATTATCTGCTTGTTTGTGTCCAAATAAAGTTGCAAAATTAACAATTTATAAAAATGTACCAGATTTCTTACTAATAGTTGGAAAATTTGAAAATAAAATTACTTTATGTACACTTAGGTAAAAAATTAACAATTTTTTAGAGAATCCAGAATTGTTTCTGACCAAGTAAATAACAATCTTTTATGCACTCGAAGAAAAATTGCATTTTAAATCAAAGTATGATTCTCGAAAACCACGAAAATTTTAAGCAAAAGTTTTAAGTATTGTAACTTAATAATATCAAAAATTAATAGGAATTATATTTTACCAAAATCCACAAAATATTCGTGAAAAAAAAAAATAAACAAAATTGTTTAAGAGAATCTTAATTTAATGAAATATAAGAATAAAATTTATCTTTCTAATTATTGTATAACTTTTAATAACTAAAATACCTATATACAGTGAGTTAAATTCACTTCAATGTCCAGAATTGTTTTTTGGTCAAGTAAAAAAAAACATTTTCCAGCATCAAGGAGGTTAAAATTTTATTTTTTTTTTACTACAGTGTTATCATGAAAGATTTAGTACTTTGTTACCAATTTACAATTATTATATAGGTTTAGGTTAACATTTATTTAATATTTGCCAATATATTTGTAAATAAAAACAAGAATATATAAAATTAAAAATATTTTTGGCAAATAAATTTTTTAAATCTAAACTGAAGTTTTGTTACTAGTCAATATTGACTAACCTACAATTTTATTCTAAAAATATTATGAAGTAATTACTTATCTAAGAAGTCCCTTAAGTTGTCTTATTTGTTTCTATAGGAAAGCATCAGTTGGCGTTGGCGTGACCTTTTATTACTTTTCTATTTATTTAATTAAAAGACTAACAGGCGTAGCCTAATTATGTTTCTACACTGTTTCACTCTAGCACTAACATTAGCGTTCACTGCACAAGCTAAAATGTCTACTTTCTTTTGAGATTTCTGTTGAGAGTAGAGTTGTCCAGTAATTGCAGTGCTTCTTCGTTGACGTGGGAGTGGAGTCGACCCTCATGTTTTTCAGCAAATATCTTTATTTCTTTTTCGATTGTTGGCATCTTTAGATCTCCATGAAGATAATCGCTTCGATAGATGCATCTTAGGATTTTATTTTGGAAAACTTATATCATGTTGATATTACTCTTGCTGGCACATCCCCATAAATCCAGATTGGTTTTAGGATTTGTTTATAAATTAGCAGTTTGTTGTACACTGACAATTTGGATTTTCTTCCTAAGAGCTAATAAATTTTTTTGAATTTAGGTTCAAGTTCTTTGGGCTTTTTTTGTGCTCTTTCTATTTAAATCATACATCTAGGGTCATCCCTAGATATTTGGCCGAATTGTGTTCATTTGTTCGAAACATAAAATCAACATGTACTGATTTAGTTTGATTTTTTTATTTTCCACATTTTTGTCCATCGATTGATTTTGTTGCAGGTTTCCTGGAGTTTTTCTGAGGTCTCTGTATTAGTTTCGCCAACTGCCAATATTGCAGTGTCTTCCACAAATGTTGCTGTTTGAACACATTGTTGTTCAGAAATATCGCTGGTGTACAATAAGTAAAGAACCGGTCCTAGCACACTGCCTTGTGGGACACCTACTTTAATTTCTTTTATTCGGAGTATGCCTCCTCTTACTTTACTCTAAATATACTTCTCCTTAGATATGACTGAAGAATGTCAACATATCTAGGGAGCATTTTTCAAGTTTCTGTATCAGACCAGCGTGCCAAACCTTGTCAAATGCTTGAATTACATAGCTGAGCGTATACATTTTTCTTTGTAAACTTTTTCGATGATACTTGATCTATTGTCGAGTGTTTGTTTCTAAAACCTACTTGGTAAGTAGGGATCAGGTTTTTATTTTGAATTATTAGTTTTAGTCGTTTTAGTAGTAACTTGTCCAATAACTTAGATATTATTGGTAACAATGATATAGGTTTATATGATGACACTCGGAGCATTTCCTGGCTTAGGAATTAGGATATACTTCAGCCATTTTCTAAGCATCAGGTACACATTTAAGACGATAGTCTTTCGTGGCAGTTTCTATAATATTTCTCCAGTAATAAGTTCATATCTTGGGGCTTCCTGTGAGTTGATGTTTGTCTGAGTTTCTTTTTTAACTTTATTGGGAGTAACTAGCCTAATTTCAAGTTGTTCCATAATATGGATCGTCTCGTTAGGAGTATCTTGAGTTTCATCTAATTGGAACGTCTTTTGTAGGCGAAAATATTAACTTTTTGTTGATTGTCTCTTGACCATTTGTTGTCTGCTATTCTGATAAAAGGATAGTGTTTACATGATTTTTTTATATTTATAGTTGCCTTCCAGAGCACATAATCAATTTCTTTATCATCTGTTAGCCCTTCTAGGAATCTGTTGAAGGATTCTTCTTTGTGATTTAGGGTTCTCTCCTCAGTCCTTAGGTAGCCCTATTTAATATATTTTTATCTTCTGGTGATCTTATCATCTGCTATTTCTTTCTTAGTTTTCTTTTTTATGCTTCCAGTTCTCTTATTTTGACAGGATAGTTTTTTCCAGCTGTTAATCTTCTTACTTTTGGTGAATTTTTGCTGGATTTCAACTATAAATCTATCCAGTTCTTTATCTAGCCGATTTTTCGTTTTTATGGTCTGTTGAATAGTATATGTTAGGACCTCTTGAAAACCCTTTAAATTAGTTTTCTGACTTGCTAGGGTCGGTTTTGCTTTTTTTTTTGAATAACATTATCACTTAGAGTAAGGATTACTGCAGAATGGTCAGAATCCATATCAAAGTTTTCTTCTACTTGTGTATAGTTTGGTAAAATGTTTCTTAAAATAAAGAAATTCGAAAGGTCTGGAACCTTATTTGGGTCGGTGAGCCAATATGTATTATATAATTCTTTTCCTTTGACTCTATGGTTAATCTTAAATTCCAAATTGTGTTTTTGGAGTTGTAATCTCCACCAAATATAAATTTGTTACCTAGTTTTTTGAGTACATTAAGATAATTTTTATTTTTTTGGTTGTGTCTTGGTGGGCAATAGATTAAAGCTATTGTAATTTTGCCCCCCTTAGTGTTAATGGTGCTAATGGTTACCCGATTTTCTGATTCTTGGATGCCTGGTTCATCATAGTGGGAAATGTTATTTTTATTAATTATCGCACTTCCTCCTCTTGCTGCTTTTAATGAATGGATAGTGTGATAAAAGTTATATTCTCTTAATTTAATGTAAGACTCCGTTATAAGGTGGGTTTCAGAAATCAGTCATATATCTATTTTTGTACGTCTGATATAGGTTTGTTTTTGGATAATACCATTGGTATTCCAAGTGGATATTCTATTTTCTGTTTTGCCCATTGGTAGTTTTGTTATACATTTGGGGTTTATTTAATTCTTCTAGCTTCTGGAGCCTGTCAAAGAATGAATCTATTCTGGTTATTAAGGATAATATTAATTCATGAGTGGTACTTTCTGCTAGGCTGGCTAACTGTGCAGCATGCTGCGAAATTTGTGGCGTGGGATTCATAGCTGGTTGTGACCTTTGAATTGGTTGCGCCTGTGAGTTTGTTACTTAAGATATGTTATTTCATTTCTGACAGTAAGAAAAGCGTACAAACAAACCTGCCAAGTTTTATCAAAATCATCAAGAGAGAGTTTCTAGAATTAATGATGAACATATTTCTTAAAAAAATTAACACTCTTAAGAAAACGTTATTATAACACATGTTTATATCAAGGACCACAACACAGGATTTTGTAACTGACATATCCACTGAAAATTATATTTAATAATAATTTCGTTAAAACATTTCTCTCCATCTACTGTACAGGGGAAGTATTACAATTATTGTTGAACAAAACATGGGATACATTACAGAAAACATTAGAGTAAAATGGATTATTCTATGCACTTGTAAATCGTTTTTTTTTTCATCTCTTTAAAATTGTCGATCTTGCGACTTACGTGGTCCTGCCTTGTGGTTCTCGATATAATATTTTAGTGATAAAATGAGCCAATATATTTTATCCTTCAATAATGACATGACATTTAAGAACACTCTTATTTATATGAACAATCTTACGCAGGTAATTTTATTTCAATTTTAAAAATTTTATATTTATTGAGAATATTTTACTAAAACTCTTAACTATCACAGACAAATCATTTAAAAAATAATAATAAAACTAATTGAAAACTTACCAGTACTCTTTAGAGCTCTTTCAAAATCCTCTTCTTATCCTTCGATAAAAACCAACCCTAAAACAAAAAAACACACTTCAGTCGTTATTCACTATTTCAATTATTTCAGAAAAATAATTGTCGATAAAATCTTGTCAAAATAAAAAACGAAAGTAATCCCATTAAGTTATAATCGCGGTTTATCTTTAATGATTAGCAGGACTCAGTGGTCACACTTGGTATAATCCTTAGAATATAAGGTAGTAGGGAAGGAGTGTGTGCCATATTTCCAAAAGGAAACGTACGTGATAAAGTCGGCCATTTTGGTTAACGATTTATAACTCATTAATTGTTTATATGTCATTTGACAAATGGTTTTTTTATTATATTTTGCAAGTTATTAGTTGTTGAACCATTTTTAGTCGATAATAGAATAGATAATATATAAAATCTTATTTTAGTTGGACAATACATAATCTTAATCAATATAGTGATAAATACAATGGTTAGTTGTAGTGCTTGTAGATGCTCAAAGACTGCTAAAAACGAAAATTAGTATTCATCGGTAACAGAGCTGTTGCAATTACCATTGGAAAGTAATTGAAGTACCAATTACCAATTACTATGCAACCAAAAAACTATGCAAATTACTAACTACTTTAGTTTTTCAAAAGTGCTTGCAATTATTAATTACTCAGAAAAGGAATTGAAAATGTTCAATTATAATAATTCAATTGCTTTTGCTAGTAATTAAAGTACTTTATCTGAGTCAAATACCTTTAAAGTAATTGAATTATTCCGTTTAATTGAATTACTAAAGAGTTATTTATTAAATTACCGAAAAATAATTAAAAATCAATTTAATAAAAGTCTGTGTAAATCTTAAGAATAATGTATTATAATATTACAAAATTAATGATGGTTTACAACAGCGTAATTTCTTAAACTGTTATTTTAAAAAACCTTTTTTTACATATTTAATGGAGTTTGCCTTTATAAGTACCAGTTGCTCGAAGTGAAGATCAGATAAAGCATGTCTCCTTGGAGTATTAATGATTTCTGCAAAAGAGATCTACCATTCGACCGGGGCCGATGAAGGAAGGCAAGTGTTGAATTTAAAACATAAATATCTCATGACAGAGTAATTATTTAGAGCAGTAATTTCTGTGTTTGGGTTATTAAGATATTGCCAAATTTTCAATTTAACTGTTTTCGTATTACTGTTAGGTTTCATTGTTGCAGCTGGTGAATCTTCTAGTTCAAAGAAATTATCTAATTTTGGTTGATTGGTCTCTTATTGAAAAGTGTTTTCCGTATAAGTTTTTCTTTGGTGCTGCTCCGGGGCTTTTCCAAAAATAAACAATCTCCAATAACGTCCACAAAGACTTCAGAAAACTCAAAAAGTGCAGTAAAAACTGCACGTCGATATCTTTTTAATCTAGAATAATTATAAAGTTGCTACAAAGTGTTACTTTATATTAACCTTGTATGTAAGGATACTTGATTTTGGTGTATGTATTTTGAAACGTTTGCTGAAATAATCCTAGTAATCTAAACTCGTATGTTTTTAATAATTTATTTCTCCATGTAAAATCATTATTTCTCCTTACGCCCATGAACGGTAGCCGCTTTACAAATGATTCACCGAAATGCACGCCGCCGTGCCAATTCCACCGGTAACTCTCACATAATTTCTGCTAGGAGGCGCTAGCTGACGGATGAATTGAATTCACTTTTTAATTTTACATTTAGAAATCATAATATTATTTTCATAAATATTTTATTAATCCATTTTATCTAACACAACCTTTAAAGATGAGAAAAGGTGTTCTGGCTTAACTATAAACTTCAATTATTTAAATAAAAAAACAAATATATTTTTTTAATAAATTTAATAACTTTCCGCACTCCAGAAGTTAATTAAGAACTGAATAATTCAAGTCACACACAAATATATTCAATAATAAAAAAGTTACGCCAAAACTAGTGAAAACTGCATAAAATAAGCACCAGAGTTTTCTACAATTTTTAAATGGGAATTAAATATTTTGTGGTAATTGAAATACAATAAATGAATTGAATTACTCCAAAGTACTTAAATTACTATAAAGTAATTGAATTGTTTAAAAAATAATTCAATTATTCAAATACCTTTAAAGTAATTACCCATTACAATTACTTTCTAGAAAGTAATTGAAGTACTAAATAATTCTAAGGTTTCAAAAATCTAATTGAATTAAGGTAATTCAATTACTGAAAAGTAATTTAATTACATTTTCAACTCTTTTAATTCAATTATTTGCAGTAATGTTTACCTGCCAGTGTTTTTTCATAGAATGAGTAATTTTACATTGTTACCGGCGGAACTGGACAATCGCATGGATTTATGGACTATAAATAATTATCAAACATGTATTATAATATTCAAATCATAATTTTACAAAATTTCAACAGCTATTCACAATTTATTAAACTATTTACTCGAAATTGTTATTAATATCTATAAAATAATTTTGTACGCCAATGTATCGCGTCCACTTCGGTTAGATCTGCCGCAAACCTGTCAATTTATGTGTATAAAGTGGGAGAACTGGCAAAAGCCTTTCCAACTTCTACCCCTGCTATAGCTGTCCAGATTACATTTTTTATATCTCGATTTGAAATGAGATGTGAATAAGATGTTCATTCCATGCCAGAAAGTAGGTGTTCTTGGAAGCCGAGTTTATCGATTTATCAAAATTTAAATAGAATAAACTTGTCATTGTTATTTTATCACGTGACCTTAAATAAAAGAGACCAGAGATATAACATAAAACGGTGTTTAACCTGCACAAATGTTGCCAATTTCTAAAGTAAGGTTAACGGAGTGGGGGAACTGGACAGAGACCCGAACTCTGTGACAGGGGCCGGATTCTGTTTATTAGCATCATAATAAAATATTATTAGATTTATTTAAAATATATGTTCAATGGAATTTTGTATTATGAAATAAAGTTTACGTGATTTTTTAATATCAAACAGATGCCACGATATTTTAAGTAAAGAGAAGATTTTTTATAGAATATTTCGTTAGCGTTTATTTACTACGGACTTTTCAGCAAGAGACTACAGCAAAATATTAAAATAGACTATGGTTAATAGAGCAAGAAATGGTACTTATTGTCTACGAGTATTATAAAAAAAGCATATGCGCAGGCGAATACTGCAAATCACACCTTGTGAGTTGAACATTATGTTTCCTACGGCTATTACATAATATTAAAAATTAGTCAAAATGAGAAAATGCTGTTTTGTATTGTAACCTCAGCTTCTCTCTTTAGGACTATTAATTAATGTAAAGGATGAGTCACATAAAACTCTATAAATGCATATGTCTGAAACCAGATAACATTTTAAAATTTAAACCTACTAAAAGTCATTTGGTCGCTAGAAGTGGGTGATTATCAAAATAAATTATCGATCATTTAAAATAATCGATTATTTTCGATCGATCGATTATTTTCAAACAATCTATTTTTTGTCGCATTTCCTTTAAAATCGACTACTTGATTATCTTTGAAAAATAAAAAATAATCGATTAATTGAAAAGCCAATTAACCGATAAATCATTGTTTGCAAAAAATAATAAAATAATTATTGTTTATTTTAAATAATCGATTATTTTCAAATAATCCATTTTATTTTCGTCCTTTGAAACAGATTATTCGATATTCTTTGGAAAATAGAAAACAATCGATTAATCAAAAATAATCGATTAATTAAAAAGTCGATTAACTGCTAAATCGATTTTCAAACAGAACCGAATTATCGATTATTTTAAATAATTGATTATTTTCGATAAATTGATTATTATCAATAATTTATTTTTATTGTATTTCCTATAAAATCAATAATTCGATTATCTAAAAAATAATATCAGTTATATAAAATAACCGAATATATTCGATATATCGATTATTTTCATATAATTGAAAAATCAAAATACTCGATTAATCTAAAATAATCGATTAATTAAAAAACCGATTAAATGATAAATCAGGTTTCAAGGGATTGATTATTTTCAATCAATCGATTATTTTGAATAAATCTACTTTCTTTTTGTATTTCCTTTAAAATCGATTATTACATTATCTTAAAAAAACGAAAATAATTTATTAAAAATAACGGATAAATCGATTTTCATAAAAAAATATAAGAATAACCGATAAATCGATTGTTTTTGTAACCCCAATCGGTCGCTTGCTTTTATCCGAGCATTTAGCTCCAAAATTTAGAGATTCGGATTTTTTGATCCCGTTATCTTTGAAACCGCATTCAATTGTATAATAAATAATAAATATTGATAGAATTTGGATTTTTTTAGTAAACGAAAATTTTGTTCAAGTTGTTTAGGGGTTTATAATGTAATATTTTATTAACAATATGACTAACTCCCGTAACTTTAGTATTTTTTTTTTGCTTATACTAGATCATATTGTGCGTTTTACTTTATTTTAACACTTAAGATTCAAATGCCACTTTCGATTTAACCGCAAATAAGATGAACCTTAAAATTTTCAGTAGGTCATCCTGTATTTCAATATTCTTTTAAAAATACCTTACAAAAATAAAATTTAGCTAGCAACTATGCTTCTTTACTTCTTATTTATCTACCAAAAAGGGTTAGAAACCAACTTTAGTAGTTTTATAAAACTACTTTTAAAAAACAAAATTTCGTTAGCAACTTCTTATTTAAATTAAATGTTCAACATTTTACCCTTTTGTAAATTTATGTAAGTAATATGAAATCTGTTTTCTGAAATATGTATTTGATGCTTAATATTTATTGAAACTTCTTAATATGGATCTGAAGTATTCAGCCCAAAGGACCATGGCGCTTTATGTCAAAACGTTAATAAATATTTAACCGCTGAAAACGAATATAGTATATTACATTACGAGTGTGGAAAGTGACATTTTTCACACGAGTGGGAAATATTGTCGCACAAGGCGCAAGCCGAGTGCGACTATCACACGAGTGTAGAAAATCACTTTTCACACAAGTGATGTACAATATTTTTCATACGACCACAAAATAATGTCATCAAAAAAATGTAAAACTAAGGTTATTATTACTATAATAATTCAAATGTATTTAAAAAAATAATCAACAATAATCGTATTTATTCAGTTTTCATATTTTCTAAACAAAAAAAAACTAAAAAAAAAATTAAAAATAAAACAAACAAAAATTCTGACCCGCCACGATTTGAACGCGGTCGAAAAATGGTAAAGTTGATAAGTTCGACGTCCTAACCACCTAAGCTATATAATAGCCCTTGTGTCAATTGAATGATCTAATCGGTTATGTATTTAACCAGAATAACGAGCAAACATTATTTTAAAATTATTTTAATAATAATTGTTAAAGATAAATATCTAGGATCTAATTTACAACAATTTCAATAATTTAACAATCATATCTATTTTAGTATTGTTATGGACATTGCATAGATCAAAATAGAAATTAGGTGTTTGACATTTTGTGACAACTACTGCAGAAAGTAACATATTCTCACTTGGGTGGAAAGTAAATTCTTATTCATACGCGTGTGATATAGGGCACTTTCCATAGGACTTTATAGTGTGGTATATGTGTCACTTTCCTAAGTGGTCGTAGAAAAATATATTTTTTATCTTTCGTAACATTGGTACTTGTATTATAAGTATATACAATTTTTCAAGAAACATCGTGGCATTTTGAACTTAAAATTGAATAACTAGAACACTTTAAATTGCTAAAACACCAACAAATAAAACAAAAAACAGCTGTCAATGGTGATTAAACTCAGGCGGAGGTGAGCGTTAAGGAGGTCCTTTCGCCACCCCTTTCGCCACCAATGTTAAATAAAAAATATTAGATTATGACTAAAATTAATTTTTTTTCTAATAGTTGAAGTCCTTATTTATCTAATGTTGAACTTTTAACTATACTTTACCGTGCAAATTTTTGAGAATTTTTATTTTAAAATGTGAGTATTTGTACAGTGTCTTACGAGAAAATAAGACCTCAACAACAATTCTCGAATTATATTATTATTTATTGATTAGATGGAGTAGAAAAAAACTAAAAATAGGGTTTTTGAAATATTTAGGTTTTGTTTTTTACAATAAAATATATAGGTTACCTTGGAATTTATTGAGAAATTAATATTAAAAAAAAAATTGAAGTAACCTAGTTGAAAATTTTTTGTGAGTTTTTAATATTAATTTCTCAATAAATTCCACTGTAACCTATATATTTTATTGTAAAAAACAAAACCTAAATATTTCAAAAACCTTATTTTTAGTTTTTTTCTACTCCATCTAATCAATAAATAATAGTAAAATTAATTATAATTCGAAAATTGTTGTTGAAGTCTTACTTTCTCGTAAGACACTGTACAAACACACACATTTTTAAAAAAAATTCTCAAAAATTTGCACGGTAAGGTATAGTTAAAAGTTCACTATTAGATAAATAAGGACATCTACTATTAGAAAAAAATTAATTTTAGTCATAATCTAATATTTTTTATTTAACATTGGTGGCGAAAGGACCTCCTTAAATGGAAAAATCGGAGCAATTCGAGTGGCGTCGTGCAAACAATGATTTTCAATTCGTGAGTTACTTGGGGTTGAAATAGACAAACATGCAGAGTTGGGTAGTATCCGGATACTTCTGTATCCGGATACAGTATCCGGATACTTTATGTGTATTCGAAAGCTGTATCCGGATACTTTTCAAATTTTTATTTATAAAACAACATTTTTTAATAGATTTGAATAGACAATTTTTTTTATTTATACCATTTTGTTAAACACTGATTTTATAACCTTATTTTATACATTAAAAATACTTGATTTATATTCCGCAAGCGATTTAAATGAATTTTTTTTTCACATTTTACACAAAACTCTGTATTAATTTTTTTAATCTTTTTTAATTTAAACTGTTTTGCCAAGATAAATATATATTTTTTAATTACGCTCAATTTTAAAAAACTGGCTCCCGTTAATCTAAATAATGACATTATCTTACCATACCTGAAATTAAAAATTTCTACTTTTTCTATTAACGTGTAAAATTATTTTAAAAATCCATTTTAAAGTAATTTTAAAAAAGTAAAAATTTGAAATTTTAGGAATGTTTACATAATGACATTATCTAGATTTATTGAATGACAGTTTTTAAAAAAAGTACATATTTAAAAAATATATATTTTATCTTGGCAGATCAGCTTAAATAAAAAAAAAATAAGAATAAAAATTAATAATATAATTTCGCATAAAATGTGTAAACAAAATACATTTATATCGCTTCAGAAATAAAAATCAAGTAAAAAATAGGAGAATAGATTCCTCTTAATAGAAAAAGAGTAGACATTTGGAATTTAAAGATAGTTAAGGTAACTTCAGTATCTATTTTGTTCAAAATCCAGTTTTTTAAAAATGGTACAATTAAAAAAAATATCTCGGAAAATCAGCTTAGAAAAAAAAATATAAAAATAAAAAGAATATAGAATTTCGTATAAAATTTCTCTTCAAAATTTCATTTAAATCGCTTGACAAATAAATATAAATATAATCAGCGGGGTATTACTTCCATTTAATAAAAATATAAAAGTAAAATGATATAATAATAGCTGAATAATTGTATGTGTTATAATATACTCATACATGTATGACGTTGTTGCTCATAATATTACTCATCATGTGTTATTTATATCGTCATCAACATCAATAAAGTATACAGATCTGATAAGATCAAATATACGAGCCTGCTTTGCCTATGCCAGAACGAACTCGCGTATCGGGGACAACACTAATAATTTGTAATTGCTGTGGTGGGAGGTGTTTGTGTGAATGCGTCTTGTTTGTTTTCATTTACGCCGTACCTAGCAGTAGTATTTTATAAACCTTAGAAGCAAATTTCACATAGATGAACAAATAATAATAATAATAATGCCGTGACAACAAGAAGACGAAGCAACGACTTCAAAATTTCAATCCATATCTGGCTACGCCGACCGGCATAAACCCCAACGGCCTGGACACATCTCACCTACTCTGTGAAAAGGAGACCGATGTACAAATATAACGCGTACGACATGCGCACTACAAATGATTAGTGTTGTCCCCGATACGCTAGTCCAGAACGAAACATTCAGCAAACTCTCACTCCTCCTTTCGACGCTCTCAACTCTACCAAGTACCGCTCGTCGGAGGATCCACAAAAAATGGATTGTCGAATACATCTGACACTGACGAGAATATCGAAAGGTTGTATAAACATGGCAAGTCGCGCCATCAACGAGCTTATTTTTTTAGATTTATATGGACACGACACTGGCTGGTTTTTGGCGCGGTTCAGGCGCAACTCGTTTTATTTACACGCACCTGTATGTTCCATTTTTTGTTTTAATGTTTTATATTCACAGAATAAAAAAACAATTTATTGAGTAGTTTTTTCCTATTTCTATTATATCGTTTTCCATTTTCGATAATTTTTATTTATGCCTAGTATTGTTTATTGTTACTCCTAATCAATCTTATTGCATAATTATATCTATTGGTATGAAAACATTATTTTAACTCACTTTAAAAGTATCCGTAAAAGTATCCGTAAAAGTATCCGTAAAAGTATCCGTAAAAGTATCCGTAAAAGTATCCGTAAAAGTATCCGTAAAAGTATCCGTAAAAGTATCCGTAAAAGTATCCGTAAAAGTATCCGTAAAAGTATCCGTAAAAGTATCCGTAAAAGTATCCGTAAAAGTATCCGTAAAAGTATCCGTAAAAGTATCCGTAAAAGTATCCTTTAAAGTATCCGGATACTTGTATCCGAGTACCGAGTACCGAGTATCCGAAACTATCCGGATACATTAAAAGTATCCGTATCCGGTACTCGGATACTTTTTTCCTGTATCCGACCCAACTCTGATAACATGTACAGTGTGCAACGTTACATCTTCGGTCTCTTTAATCTAAGCACGTGACCAATAAAGTCTAGAGCGTTTGTTTATTACATCTACATTTAAATATAATCCTCTATCACGTGATAAAAAATTCACATCTCAGATGCATCCAATGTGGATATTCAAACGCAGCTATACCAGTCATTATCATATTACAAGAATAAATATACAGTGTGGTGATAAAGTAAGGAACAAAAATCAATATTGCATTATTTAATGTTTTCAAGCAAAACGCTCGGACAGATCAATTTTAATATTTAATTGTTACCTTAAATAACAATTTTTTTTGAAAAAATAACTTACCGAAAGAAATCAAAATTTAACTTTAATGAAAGAAAATCCTAACACCACCACAAAAACAAACAAAATTTAGCATAAATATTAAAATTGCTCTCTTCAAAATGACTAATACGAGTTTAAATACTTTGTATACTTCGCTCAAGGACTTCAGGTGTAATGTGCTTCACTTCAGCGCGAATTCTTTGTTGTAGCTCATCTAAATTATTTGGCCTATTAAAATACACCTATGATTTTAAATAACCCCACAGAAAAAATCTAAGGGAGTCAGGTTTGGGGAACGCGGTGGCCGCTCAATTGCTCTTCGACGTCCTATCCACCTTCCGGGAAATGTGGCGTCAAGATATTGACAATGTGCCTCTATGTAAGTAAGAGTACTACTTGATTGTACCGAAATCCCAATACAGAAAGCCAAATGTCTTTGTTGTAGGCTAAAAAATTACTCTGACTACAAAAAGAGGCATACTATTAAAATATTGACTGGAGTGTCACCTACTGGTCTCATTACTTATAAAAGTGAAGCATATGGTGGTAAACATTTTTTAACAAAGTTCAATAATTGAAGTGTGTGAATTATTTTTCGATAGTAGAATGTTTAACAAAGGTTTTCTTATTGGAAACATAACAGAAGCTGAAGGTATACAAATTATACAGCCTCCTTTCCTCAATAAAAAAAATAAGTTCAGCCATCAAGAGGCTTTACTTAATGCCAAAATTGCCAGAGCTAGAATTCACATAGAAAGAACCTATCAAAGAATAAAAGTGTTTGTCTCTCTGTATTGGTACTTATGTCCGTTTTTCTTCTATATCTATTTTTATTATACGATACTTCTCTGTATCTAACTAACTTTTAAAATGTACTTGTAAAGCCCACATAGCTTTAACTCGGGCCTTTGAATATAATAATATTTATGTAATTGTATTTACAATAAATTCTTTATTATTAATATTATTATTATAATTAATTATAATTCATTATATTATTATAAACGTATTTACCTTGTACCTACTTGTATTGATACTTGCGTGAAAAATAAAACGTTACTTTTTATATTTCTGTAGCTGGTCTTACAAACCTTTATAGAGCAATTCACCATTTAAATTTAAAAACAAAACAAGTTTTTATACTCAAATAATTAAAAAACTTAAAACAGAACATAAATATAATTAAAACTAAATAAAATAAACAATTCAACAAAATGTCCGACTGAGTAATGACAATGAGAACAAAATCTCAACTAGACTAAACTTTCTTTCATCGTTTTATTTACGTATGGATAAGCAGTCTATTTAAACTAATATATGTCATTGATTTACCCCCTTGATAATTGACAAAAAGACGTCTGTCAATGACGTTATCAAGGCGAAGACAAGCGTACTTTTTGTATATATTATAAAATTCTCCAGTTACCGTGAACGATCTTTTAATTTTGGTTTTCGTGCTTCGAATCGTAACCAATAGGGCAGTCTTTAGATCTTCCACGTCATCTAATTTTATATTCCACAATTCTTCTCTTCGACAGGCACTAGATAAACCGATCGCAAGGACAAGTTTAAAATACATTAATTTTAGATACATTTTTTGTTTTTTTTTTTTAAAGAAGAATTTTAATAGGAATTTTAATTATTATAAAAAAAAAGCTGGCAGGCACTGTGGGATTTGAAGCCCGGCCGTTTTTATCTCAGCCCAACAATCTACTCTCTGCGCTACGTAGGCTTGTAACTGTATTTCGCGAAAACATTATAGTTAGTTAAAAAACATATTTTAAAATTCGTTCTTTTTAAATATTTTATATTATAACTAAGTTATTAAACTAAATTTTAAAAATCAAACCAGTATGTTACCTTATTTTAAATGTAATGTTTATTTACCTTCGTTAATAAATATTTATAATCGGGTGCCTCCTTCAAAAACTTTTGGATTTCTTCAGATGTTAAGGTTTTTGATTTTTGGGCTTGTAATTATCATTTTGTCTTTTTAAAAATGCTCTTAATTTTACGTATTTCGAAATGTCCACATTGTTTTTTATACCTATATTAATGATGTATGGTTCCATCTATTGTACGTTATTGTAACTACCTTTTTGTGTTTTATGTGAATCATACCTCTGTCAATGTATTGTTCTATGTTCATTTAAAATAAAGATATGACAGTTAGTCATTAAGCAGATCTCAAGGAGTACGGTTGTTTTATTCATCACGTTTTATCAAAGCTTTTTCCAACACTTAATGTACTTCGCAACATTGACTATTGTGACCATAGTGTCGAAGCTTTATAAGATTTTGATTGTTCTTCAAAATAGGCGAGAATTACATTCTCAGAAAATGATGGTATTTTCTTATTTTTCCTCCATTCCATAAATTTTTGATAAGCACATTCATACTTTTCTCTTGATTTTTGAGGCAAAAGGTTTAAAGTTGCATTCAATGCAATTTCAACAATTTGAGGAGGTGTGTTTTCCATATATTCAACTTCTGAATCTGAATTATTATTGTCAATTCCTTCCATGTCGAATTATACCTATATTGTATAATATGATACGTCATGTTATCAAATATTTAAATTAAAAATTAATAGGTAGGTAACTATTATGTATTATTTTTGTATGAAAATAATTCAAATCTTATTTTAAATATAACAAATGTCAAAATATGATATTACGAATCAAGAACTATCAGCAAATGCAGCCTTCTACGATAGATGCGTGGGAGATCTAGTTTAATAGTTCTCTACTGTTCTCCACGCATGTGTAGTGTGCGGTACAGGCAATTCTGCACGACTTTTCGCACAGTGTAGGAAATTATTATCTTTGAACGCAAGTAAGCCATGTCTATTTGTATACTTTCTATAGTGATCGTAGAAAAAATTATTTTTTTGACACATTCGATAAATTAACATCAATATATTTTTTAAATCACCCTTTAGTTAATAAATTGGATAATTATGCATATGGTAAATACACAGAAGTCCCGTAAAAATACTGCGTTTCACATTAATAAAAAAGATATTGGCCTATGTCAATATTTACGAATGACCCTGTATAAATGGCACCTTTTATCTTTTGTATTGTCATATAGCAATAATTTATTTTTTCAATAAAGGTAATTATCAAAAATCTGTCCTTACTTATTTGTGGCTCACCCTGTAAAGGAAAATAATTTATTTTGACCCCTCTTCATATTCGTAAAATGCCAAAAGATGTTACAATAAGATTTAGCACAAAAAAATTATAATCGATTAGAGATTTCTCCTGAAATAACCGTTATCAAATAAGTGGTATTTCTTAAGTTTAACACCCTGTATCTCAAAAACCAGTCATAGAATTTGAATGGTCTCATTGACACTATTGCTTAAGAGGTCGAGAACTACAACATATCAAAAACATGACATTTAACAGCTCGTCACTTTTCCATAAGCGGTGTGCGCGGTCTTTTACACTAATTACTATTTCTTATTCCACATAAATTGTTAGAAAGCCCCTACAAGGCCGGGAAAATCCAAATTATTTCATTAAAATCTGCTCCCCTGAAAATACACCCTCTGCTTCTGAATAACAGCCTCAAGTGATTTCCCACAATTAAAAAGGAGCGGCTTATATATAGATCCTTAATTTCTCAAAAGTCTCAGGAGCAAAAACGGTTCTCTCCTCCAGATGGTAACAAACCAGAGATAAGGGTCCGATAACGATCGTAACTAATGAGAGGGCGCTTTTCGAAGTGTGCCGTGAATGCATGGCCCGCTATCAGATTTCCTTTCTTCAAGTGCTTTTCACATTAAATGTGTTTTATTTCGCACAGGTGTTAGTTTCTCATTCGCCATGTTATGGACTGTTGGCGAAAATGTACCCACGTGGGGGATTAAGTGAAAATAATAGAAATTTTATTAAAAGAGAAGGATACAATTACACTGAGTAATGGAACAATGGAAATGATGTGAGTGTTATTAAAAGAAACAGATACATTTACAGCGAGTTCTGGAACGTTAATTTCTAAGTTAGAATTTAAGGGCAATCGGGGTTTCTGCGGACATAAATTTATACTTATTTTCGTGTCATTATTTCTTCTTCGACTGTCGCCATCTTCAGGTCTCTATAAAGATAATCGTTTCGATAGAACCAAGTTGCATCAACGATGCATCTTAGGACTTTATTTTGAAAAAGGGTCTTCTGTATACCCGAAATCTAGCTGCTAAGATTCTAAAGCCACTTTCTACTGGTTGTCTAGCTCGGGATAATCGATAATTAATAATTAAAGACCTTGTTTTGATAATGGCCAGTAACTCTCGCTTTGGGATATGGACGCATTAAATTTCACATAAAGGGAAATGCTTCATCTCCGATAAACACTTACGGTGTTTCTGTATTTTGTTCAGGTGGCGGTTTTGGTTCGGGCAATAGTGACACACTATTTAGCTTTTTCCACAACCAAATTTTTCGATCACTCAAACTACCCATAGAACCCACATTTGCAGGTGTAAAACGATAATTTACATCTACAGATGCCATCAAAACTATTGAAAAATATTTTTTATTATTGTAGGAAGACATACCATTAAGAAGTGGTTTCCGAATGGCAATATCATTACCATAAACAGCAACTAAACAGGCTATATTCTTCCAAATTTTTACAGTTGTTTGAGGCATATAAATGGGTTGTAAACTTCACCGTAGAGCAGCACATACTTTAGATACTCTCCCCCAATCTGTAGCTTAAAACTATTGTTTTAAACATGTCACCAGTGGCCAGATACCTACAAAAGTTAGTTTAAAATGCTTTTATTTTTATCAACCTTTCTTTTCTTCTTTAATTACAGCGGTAGCTGCTAAGGAACAATGGCGAAAGCTGAAAGAATGTCATCGAGGAGTTCTTCGAAGGCAAAAATGTGGGCAACAGCAACATAAATTAGGCTATGAACGTATCAAAAACAAATGGAATTTCTCAAACCATATTTTATAAAAAACCGAAATACTTTTGGAAATCCCACTTGACCTCAAAAAAGTCAGCTGCGAGAGGATGATATTACACTATCTGATGCACCCAGTGTTGAAGCAATAAATGATGGCGAACCAATTAAACCTTCTAAGTGCGCCACAACTAAAAAATCTCCACTAGCAGATCCCGTTGTGCAGAAGTTTATTAGAGACAGTGAAGAGAGAGCAAAAAGAGAGATGAATTGCGTCAAAACCTTGTTGCAGCAGGAACGCAAAAACAAGAACTCTCACAGAATGACGCTTTATATCAAGTTTTTATATCTATGTACCACACTACTAAAGGACTTCCAGCAAAGTACTGAAAACAAGTAAAAAGAAAATTGTTTGAAGCTGTTTCTGAAGCCGAAGATAAAGCTGAGGATGAAACTTAGGCCAAAGATAAAAAGTAGAATTTGAATATGAAAAGGCAAGGCTTTCATCAACCGCCCACCACACTTATGCATTCTCCTTTGTCATTACGTAAAAGTTCCCTGATTTCTTCTCTCCGTCGAATTTAACATCGGTGAGCTCAGTAGTCACAAGCTGCTTAAGACATGAAGATGACTCTTTAATAACTCATTTTTCCATGTGATGTTTACATGTTCAAATATATTGAATAATTAAAAAAAACAGCTTCTTTTTCTATCAATATTTAATTATTATCAATAGTTACCTCAGACATACTTCTAGTTTTTCTTCACTTCCAATAGGCTTTTGTGCATTACACTCTTGACCAGCAATGTCCACATTAATTATATCATATACTTCGCTAAACTGTTTTTTATTTAACCGAAACGACTCTTTAAATACATTATTTGGAACTACACCGGATAACATAAAGTCTCCATGACTTCCTCTTTTTTGTAAATATGCATTCGTTTTACCTCTTTTTCTGCTAAGTAAATACAATACCATGAACCTCTTTCTTCATCCTCGGATTTAGTTTCTAAATTGAGAAGTTGTTGCTGGCTTGTTGTCATCTACGAGTCAATGGGTGTCGACTGTGTTCAATATGTGCAACTATTAAAAAACGTGTGCTTGGACTGGATCTCGGTCACAATTCTGTGCAACCGATGCCACAGCTCTGTTTGCGTAATAATAAAAATAAAAATAAAAGTTATGAATGAATGGAATAGTCTAGTAGTTTTCGTCGTTGGTTGTCTCTGTCTCTTTTTTTGTTTTATTAGCTATTTAACATTAACTTTCAGTATTACCTCTTTTTTATGCGTTCTGAAATAAACCTGTGTTTTAAAAGAATATGATCGTAGAAAAAATATTTTTTATTGGAATGTGTCATAAAACGTTTTTTTTTTTTCGGACAGAAAACAATGAAGAAGAAAAATATTTAAATATACTTCAAATGAAGTACTAAAAAATACTTTTACGACCCAGGCCGCAAAAGTAAAGCGGCTCCGTTATCTAAACATTCTGTTTAATTTTCAGTTTACCCTTTAATATTTCTGGCGATAGTTTTTATTGCTATTGTAAAATAGTAGTCCATAATCTACATGTACATCAAATTTAAATGGAGGCATAAGCATACTTACACGACAGCAATTGTTCATTGGTTATCAAGGGTAATATAACGAGACTTAGTCAACTATTATTATTGTACCTTAATTGTGAGGGTTTTTGATATCAGTTTATCGAGATATAATTTTGTCACCAATAATCAAGGTGTTGTCGGGTCTTTTTACCGAGTCGACTTCCTATCTCGGATCTTTGGCAAGATCTTGCAGGTTAATCTAATATACTCTGACAAAACTTCCTCGACGATTCTTGTTTGGCCTTTCTGATGGCCCTATTTTACTCCGTTAGGGATTTGCGATATTTTTCTCAGCAGCCAAATTCTTTGGCTCGATTGAAGAGATGTGGAACTTCTTTTTGGTCAAGATTTCTGCTCCACCGTGGACTTTCCCCCTCCTTTAGTGGGCAGTAATAAGGGCATTTTGAATTTGATCATTCACCACTTCAATCTCTGTGCTATTCTTAATAGTTTTAATTACGTTTCTTAGCCCCTGTTGAAGGGATATTTCGTATCCACTCCAGTTTGTGCTTTTTGATTTACGGTATTGGAGAGTAAGGATCCGATCCGTCCTCATGTCAGTTAAAGTACCAAATGAATCGAAATTTAACCATTTTGCAACTCAATACAAGATCGAAAACATTGCCAAATATGGCAAAAAACGAAATTAATGAATTACTGGCCGTTCAAAATGTAACAGTTGCTATTTTCATTTCAATATACAGAGTGACCCAAAAGTCTGGAAACGGCCAATTATCTCGTAAATTGCTGGTCATAATTGTACAAAATTTGGGGTACACCTATTTTGGGATACGGTGATTTCAGATATGATATTTGCAATGTTGCCAGATTTGCCGTTTCTCTTAAATTATTAGTCACTTTGGTTTTTCAAATTCATCACCCTGTAGGTTCAATCATTATTGGAATTTCCTATTCAATACGAGTTCAACCATATGTAACACTTTTGATTTTATGTAGTCTGGAAGGTCTTAAATAAATAAAATAAGTCTGGCAACGCCTAATTGTCTCAATAAATTTTTTAATACAAACTATTTTCAACTTCATTAAAACGTAACAATTGAAAGATTTTAACATTTTTAACATAATGTTTACTTTATCAAGTGTTTAAAATGTGCTCCATTTGTGAGTTGACAGTACGCTAATCGATCTACCACATTTCTCCATGATTGTTTTATTTATTTAAGACCTTCCAGACTACATAACAATATAAGTGTTACATATGGTTGAACTCGTATTGAATGTGATATTTCAAAAATGACAGAATATACGGGGTGATAAATTTTAAAAACCTAAGTGACTAATAATATAAGAGAAACGGCAAATCTGGAATCTCCGTATCCCAAAATAGGTGTACCCCAAATTTTGAATAATTAGGATTAGCAATTTACGAGATAATTGGCCGTTTCCAGACTTTTGGGCCACTCCGTATAAGATACAATGCTGAATTTTCAGCCACTTATAACTTTGGCTAAGTAACTAATTGCTGTTAATTGACATTATTTGATCTCATTTAACGAACAAAATATTAGCATGCAAATATTGATTGATTTTTTTTTATATTTATCTAAAAATGATTCGGCAAATTGTAACATATGTAAACATTTTCCAATAGCCCACGATGTCAGCAAACAGACGAAACTAGCAATAAATATATTTTGGAAATTTTTAGAATGAGCTGTTGCAAAATGAATAGTATGCCCAATAGTGATGCCGCGAGACAAGACGAGACGAGAGAGTGGCCTCTCTCGTCTCGTCTCGTAGGGCGAGAGAAAACTGTTCTCTCGTCTAGATGAGAAGGCGCTTCTCTCGCTCGAGAGAGCCTTTCTCTCGTCTTGTCTCCTCTCGTTTCTCTCGTGATTAAACAATATCAAATTTAAATTTGAAAAAGACGAAACATGAAAAAACGGAAAAATTTGTAAGACAAAAACAAAGAATTTTCAAGTAATTTGCGCATTAGTACCCAAATTTGGCAATTAGAAACATTTATTTCTTTCTGTCTGTCTGTCCGTCTGTCACAGTCGTTTTACAATTGAAATTTTAAGTAATAAGTGGCCCAGATTAGACGTTAACTAAAAACCAAAATACTTTGTCTTGTAAATCAGTTGGGGAGGGGTGGAAGAGGTTAATTTGGAAGTTAGAATTTTTCTAATACAATCCTGCGATGTCAAATGAAAGCATTTTATAGTATGTTCTCAGAATGCAAGAAGATAGAGACATAAAACAAAAACGATGTAAAATTAGAGAAATATTATATTTTTGTTATAATGAGATGCACTTTACTTAAGACATAAAATAGAGGGCGTTACTGTCTTTAAATTTTCTAATGGAAAGTAAAGTCATGTAATACCTCATTTAAAAGATATTTTGATTATATTTACGTCCAAGCAAACAGTTTTAATTTTTTTTTTGTTTTTACAAAAATTACATTCTTGATAATCCTCGTGTGTCACAATAATCCTAGAAATGTTAGATAATGTTAGAAGATAATTTTTTAATAGGTTTTTTTGCTAAGAAGTTATGAAAAATTTAATACGTCAAGTGGTTTTTAAATCACTTTTGATATTTTTAATTTATTTATTTTAGTAAATACATGAAGCGTTTCCTTAGTAATAAACAATAAATTGTTAATACGAGAGTTATCAAGAATGTAACTTATGAGTAAAGGCCCAGAGCATTTCTTTATAAGAACAAAGTACCAGCTACAAAAAGTTGGCATTTGTGCAGTATTAAATCCCTTTAACAGTAAAAAAATTTAAATTTATAAAAGATACTGACATTTACTCTGTACTAGCCAAAATGTTAATTATCCATTCTACACTATTGTAAAAAACAGCATTTATAAGGTATTATACCTCCGATAATGATCCTTTGAGGTTAAAGCGGTAAATAAAAAAAAGAACTTAACCCTTTATGAATTTATTTAATGTAAATTCTGTTAAAACATAAAAACCTAAATCTGCTTACATGAACGTAAAAAGATAGAAAATATTTTTCAAATGAGGTATCACATGGCCCTACTTTCCATTAGAAAACTTAAAGCTAGTAACTCCCTCTATCTTACGTGTTTCAAGTAAAGTGCATCTCGTTATAACAAAAATATAATATCTCTTGAGTTTTACCTCGTTCTTGTTTTGTCATTATCTTTTTTCATTTAGAAGTTAAAATAGAGGAGAGTAAAATTTTCGTCCTCACTGTATATAATACATTCGTTTGTATTACCTTTTCTTTGACAGTTTTTCGAAAAAATGCTTAAAAATTTTCAACTTATCTTCAAAAGTAACCTCAGAAAAGCAGAATGGATTATATAAAAGAAATGATTGCATAAATTTTAAATACATGAAATGAGAAATATTTTTTCTTATAAATCACTATTTATAAAATCCTAGTAACACATGTATCATTTGTTACCATTTAATATATATCGAATAGGTGTGTTATAGTCAACTTTTTGACTATCTCGAAATCTAATATATTAAAATTTAAAGTTACGATAGGTAATTGAAAATTTCAAATAAGCAAAGAAAAAATTGTTCGAGAGAGCCCGAGAGAGTTCGAGAGAAACGAGAAATTCTCGTCGAGAGATGAAATTCTCTCGTCTCGTCTCGTCTCGAATCTGTTTTCGAGACGAGACAAGACGAGACAAGAGACGAGAATAGAGACGAGAATCTCTCGTCTCGCGGCATCACTAATGCTCAACTTACGAATACAGTCATTAGCAATCAATATTTGCACACGTTACAATTTGCCGAATTATTTTTAGATAAATAGAAAATCTTCCTAAATTATAAAAAAGCATTGACATCATCGGAAAGAATTACACATTTTCACAGGCATTTAAGGCGATATTAGCCAGTATACCGTGATTTTGCAAGCATGTTAATATTTTGGTTACTAAATGAGATAAAATAATGTTAATATTAACGGCAACTAATTATTTTTCCGGAGTCAGAAGCGACTGCAGTTCACTTTAGATCTTAAATATTGGAATGAAAATTATATAAAATTTGCAGGTAGGTATGTTATATTTTGGACCGTCCAGCAATCCATTAATTTCGTTTTTTGTCATTTTTGACAATGTCCCTGTATTGAGTTGCAAAATCGGATAGTTTTAATTCATTCTGTACTTTATCTTACCATGAAGTTTAAAAAATGTTAAGAATTAATGTAAAATTTTTCACCTGCTTACTAGTGTCCGCTCTCAACAGATTGGCCGCGCAAACAACTGTCTGGCTCGAGCTACAAAGTATCATTTTACGCTCTTTATATACAAATACCTATTTTTGTACAAAAATAAAAATGAGTGGTCGATATTAGGACTATTTTTTATTCCTTTAAAAATAAAATAAAACTGACAATTTTATGCGACAATGCTATAAAATACTGAAATGTTTTCTTTTGCTTCTCATATTTTGCTTTATACGCGTAATATCGAATGTCCGTTCCACATAAGAAATTTTTGATTTCTAACAACTGTTCAATCGAAAAATAACACAACCTTTTTTGGGTCAGCAATTTCGCTGATCGTTTCTCATATAAAAAAATGACATAAGTATCAACCAAAATAGAACTGCTCACTTTCCCGGATCGTTGCTAAAATTTTTCTGTGTTATTTTTTCCGGGACGTTTCCCTTTATGTCCTTTTCGGTATAATAATAACAACGGATATTTCGTGTGTTATGGCTATCATAAATAAAGTTCAATGAAGGTCATTTTTCAGGTAAACGTGTTCTAAAAGACATATAGACATACCATAAAACAAACTTTTTATTAATGTGTCTTGATTTAGGTTCATTGGTGTACAGCATCGACATAAAAACAAAGCGCTTGCAGAAAATACAGGCAAACGCAACCCCGACAGACCATAGCTTTTAGAGCACTTTAATGCGAATTTAAAGGCATTTCTTTTTAAGCTTACCATAACTTACCAAAGCATTTATTTGCATTCTTTGGTTACTACGATGGCGTCATATTTTACAAAAGCATGTAACTACATCTAACGAGGCATTTATTTATAAGCTTACTAGAATATACTGTATTAAAAAATACCAAAATGAAAACGTCCAATAATTTCTTAAAACTCAAATTTTAAATTTGACATATTACATTTGTTTATGTTAATTTTATTATATTTTAATACAATATTAATATATTTATTCTATTTATAGTGAAAATAAGGCTAAGGTTAATAGAAGTAGTGCTACTGTGCTACTGTTGTAGGCTCGTTACTAATAAGTTCTCATTCATAAGATGTAAACATTGGTAAATGGCAGTGTTCATGTAAAGCTGGGAACAGTAAACACTGTAAACATATTTCAGGACTCTTAATAAAGTGTTCTTAGTGTACGAACCCAGTATATATACCAATCAGTATTGGCACTCTGAGGCGGCACGTTTGATCTTTAAAAGTAGAAATTTTAGTTGACACTTGACGTTTTCGGGATATGAAAAGTTTTCTTTACACGGACTTGGTATACATGGTTAGTTGAATTTTTGTTCTGCTGCTTTTCAAATTCGTGTGTATGAGGGAGATGTGAGATACCTTTATAGACAACGGTTGAACAACTTAATTACTTTGAAGAAGAAAATAGATTAGATATCAGGGCAGTCTTCGCAAATGTAAGAAGGACAGAACCGTTTTAAATTTTTTTATATATGTGAAATATTACTTCTTAGTGAAAAGTTTAATTACTTTTAGTTCAAAATATAACGTTAGTTTGTCAAGGGAAATATATAACACATAAGGTTAGAGTAACAAAACAGAGGTATTGCTTTATTTCTTAAGAATTACTTTAATCTAAAACTTTTCTAGTATATTGTAAAAATTTATTCTATCCGTTATTTAGGTACTGCAAAATCTATAGGAAAGTATGTAGTTTTAAATTTAAAAATTTGTAACGGAGACATATTTAGTGTAGTTTTTTTTAAATATATACTCAGTGACTTGTTTTTGTGAATGAGTTCAAGTATGGCAGACTAAAATCGTTATTTTTTATTGTAAATTAATTTGAATTTATTTTAAAATGTGACCTATATGTATATGGTTTTCGTAGTTTTTACACTTGTGATAAAAATATCAGTTATGTATATTGGCCATTTACTACACACAGCAAATTCATAGACACAATACATGTTACTATTTGACATTCTTGTAAAACCACTAATTTAAAATTGACTTTAAACTAAGTGACTACACACAGAATTGTTTGAAAGCAGCCATAAGGTATAATTTATTTATTGGATACTATAAAAAAATTAATAGTAGTTACATGTAGAGTTAAGTAACAAGAAATTTAAGACCAAAAACAAAACAAACCTTTATATCTAGTGAACTTAATTTAGTACAGTCCTCAACTTTCTTAGGCTAACATTAAAGATATCTATTTGGATCTCGCTAAGAAACTCATTGGTAACAGCCATTATCTTATTAAAAGGAGATATACTACTTGGATCTAAATTAAATAATTTTTTGTTACTTGGGTTTCTTAGATTAATCTTTGCCGCATTAACATTTATATAGCCAATCAATTCACAATCTTTGTACTTAAAATAGAGTACAAAATATATCACAGCCTGTTGCTTTTTCTTTGTAAAAGAGATTTAAACTTAAAACTATTGAGCATAGTTTTATACGAGATCTTAGGTATAAGGGCACAAGTATTTTTATGACATAAAGGTACGGTAAAAATATTTTTTTGTACTTTTTCAATATGATCAATTTGTGTGGCTTCCAACGGCATCCATATTTGTAAAACATACTCAAGATGGAGTCTTACTAAGGCATTATATAATCTGATTTTGGTGGTAATCCTAAATTTTTTTGTATTTCTGATTAAAAAACCTAATGCTTTTATTGCTTTTTTAGTTATGTGTAAAAAATGGTTATTGAACTTCAAATTAGACTGAAAGACAACTCCAAAATCCTTTTCCTCATATTCACGATTTAATGTGACATCACAGGTCTTATTTCTAATGTAAAACATTAAGAGGCTATGGATCCTTACAACTTAAAATATGCATACGTTTGTAAGTGTGAAATAGACGGATAAAAAGTGTTGATTTTTATTTACAACTATAATAAGAACCCATTAAAAAGATTAAGAGCAATAGAACATTTCAACAAATTTCTATAGGTACACATATTTTTGATACCTGATAATCAATAAATAATACACCGTGTCCCACGTAAGGCGGGCATTACAACTTTATGGAGAATAAATTAATTTGTATTTTCGCCATTTTCTGAGTATAAATAATCGAATATGCTCTTTTGAATTAAAATAAAATGAACTCTTTGCAACTTCCGGTTATACCGGAAGTGACCACTAACTTCGTTATTTTAAAGGGAATACCCCATATTTTTTTTTAATTTTAGATTCAACATGAAATTCTGTAAACAACGATACCCCCATTTGCCTATTCTAGTTATAGCGGATTTGGCGTTATTCAATTTTTTTCTACATTTTTAGTCGTCTATCTCAGGTACTATATGTATCAGATACTTAAAATTTTAACCAGAGGTAGTAGATGGGATGTACTTCTTGAGAATATTTAGTTATTCATTATTTGTTGTACGGGGTGTTTGCAAATTATTTTTAAAAATGAAATTTTTTAAACATAAAAAACTTTTTTATTTTAAAGGGAACACCCTATATATTTTTTAAATTTAGGATTTAGCATGAAATTCTGTAAACAATGATATCATATTTGCCTATTCTAATTATAGCGGATTTGGCGTTATTCATTTTTTTTTAATTTTTAGTCGTCGCGCCGGTAGGCATTTTCTTAAAGTCGACTGTCTCGGGTACTATTTCTGTTGGATACTTGAAATTTTAGCCAGAAGTAGTAGATGGGATGTACTTTTAAAAAACATTTACAGTTTTCTGCAACAAAATATGTCGTTTAAAAAAGTTTAAATTTTTTTAATGATAAGGTACATACAGTTCATCAAATTTCTAGAGGTGTTCGACGCCCAGACAAAGAACGCGCTACGTGTGACTAAGATAGCTATTGTACAGTCTGCTAAACAAGTTATTTTAAATAGTTTTTAATATTTTTAGGTAATTAAATTTTAAAAGTGTGGAATAGTTTAGGGATTAAATTGGTCTGATTGAACTTTCTTAGAACGTTTTTAAAAGCAGCTAAAGATAGTATGTAGAATTGAAAATAATTATTATGCCATAAAAGGTGTTTTGGAATTCCTTCAACCTTTTGAAATTGAGTCAGAAAATATAAATTTTATAGGATAGCGGAAAATACCTATAATTTTTTTTGTAGGCCTTTGTAAATCGTGGAAATAGTTTATATTTTATTTCTACCTTATTAAGGAAAATGGTCCTATTATTAATAACGGTTGTTTCTGAAACATTACTAAAATTTTCGAAATTTTGTTTTTCTACAAAATAATAAACTATACTATTTAGAAAAAAATTTATTTCTCTTATAATTTTATAAAGGGGAATATTTACATTTCTTGATCTATTAAACAAAACGATAAATTTACATGTTTTGTTGGTGGTTTCATGGGTTTTCATATCAATTTTTTGTAATTGTAGTTTACACGTACATATACCTCTTAATACTTGTTTGCTTTATTAAAAAAGTGTGTTGTTGTGATTTACGTCGAAATAAGTCAAAAACAACTTGAAACCCCATATAAAATCAAAAAGGAGAAACGGAAAAAAAATTGAGCCTGTAAATGAACACAACTCAGAAACAAAAATAGCTATCTAATAATAAAAAATAAAATTTGATTCTTGTGCAGCTTCATCTATATCATTAACTGTTTTTGGTTTTTTAATGGTTTTTCTTGGTGATGAAAATTCCGATATCTCACGGTTATCGATTCTTTTTTTCTCTCCAGAAATGCGGACGACAGTGTTTTTAGATACTCCTGTGGCTGCAACAACACGATCATTTACATATTTAAATGGTATTGAAGGTGAATTAAAGTTTCCTTCTCTTCTCATAAACTCTATAACATTGGCTATTATTTCGCGAGATTGGCTGTTAATCGCGGCCTCTTAATTTGCTATTAAACTCCATACTTAGGTTCTATTAAACTGTAATGAGCAAAAAACACAAACGAAAATAAATGTTTTAGCGAAATTTACATCTGACATTTACGTCTGAATGAAATAGTGAAATACTTGATGCGCAGAGTGTACTTTCATTGCGTAAATCCGTCGGGATGCCTGTCAGTAGTGCTTTCTCTGTCTAGCCGTCGAAAGCCTCTAGAAATTTGATGAACTGTACTAACTAAAAACAATTTTTATTAAAAGCACATGGTTTAAAAAAATCATTTTATCAAATGTTCAAAATGCCCCACGTTAGCTTCTAAACATTTTAACAATCTTTTTTCAACATGATTAGTTGTTGCTTTACGAATCATTTCACCATCTAACTCGTTAAAGGCATTCCGAACTCTTTGCTCTAATTCTTCTTTAGTATTAATTTGGGTAGAGTACACTAAATTTTTAATATGACCCCATAAAAAAATCAACAGGAGTTAGATCTGGCGATCTTGCAGGCCAAAGCCAAGGACCATTTGGACCTATCCATCGGTCTTCAAAGAGTGTACCAAAAATTATTATTTGGTAGCTGGTTTAAAATGTCGGCAACTACTTCTCTAAGAATTCTAATGTATCTTTCTGAGGTCAGTCTTTTATTATAAATGTAATAAAAAGCTCTTCCAAAACCGATCACTGCAAACACATTAAAACTAAATTCGTACTGAAATTGTGCTTCACGATAAAAATGTGGATTTTCGTTTGCCCAGAAATGACATTGCTTGCGATTGATGATCCCTTTACGTGTAAATTTCGACACGTCTGACCACAAAATTTTGTTTAAAATCTCGGGATCTTCTTGAATTCGTACCAATAACCATTCGCATAATTCAGTTCGTCTTATTTGATCACCATCTCGCAACTCATGAACTTTTCTTTGTGCATAGGGATGCCATTTATTTAGTGCTAAAATTCGTTGTATTGACCCTCGACTAATATTTAAATTATCTTGAGCCATTCTAATGGAGGCGTGAGGATACGCAGTAAAATACCCTAATACGTTAATTACATTAACTTCTTCATCTCGGAGGACATAATGTTGACGGTTTCTTCCCGGGTTTGTTTTAAAATTATTCAAAAAGTTAGCTTCGATTCTATCAAATTTCTGTCTGTTCATTGGTGGTAAATGAGGGTATCGTTCATTAAACATGCGGCAGGTTCTACTTTTGATTCTCCATGAATGTAAAATAAATTAAGAATATCTTGGTTGGTATATTCTTCAATATTTTCCATATTTTCCATATTTTGAACGCAAAAAATACACAACTTAAATACATAGAAATATGACAATTCAGTTTGTTGACAGATTGTTGTTTAGCATATTTCCAGGGCATACTAAGATAAAAAATTAAAATGTAAAACTATACTATATTATGTAGGTGCATGCGTAAAATTTAAATTTAAATTTTCTTAAAATTGGCGAGAGATAATTATAGGGTATTAATAGTGCAAATGAAGATCAATGAAGAATAATTTTCTGAACAAAATGAAATAAAAATATACAGTATTTTCCATTTAAAATAAAAAATTTTTGCATGTTTAAAATATTTTTTTTTAAAATAATTTTCAAACACACAGTCGAACAAACGATGTACAAGTAAATTTAAAAAAGCAAATGTCTGCCGGCATATAAAAGTTTATAAAAAACTGAATAACGCCAAATACACTATAATTAGAATAGGCGAATGGGGTATCATTGTTTACAGAATTTCATGCTGAATCTAAAATTTAAAAAATATATAGGGTGTTCAATTTAAAATAAAAAAGTTTTTTATGTTTAAAAAATTTCATTTTTAAAAATAATTTGCAAACACCCCGTACAACAAATAATGAATAACTAAATATTCTCAAGAAGTACATCCCATCTACTACCTCTGGTTAAAATTTTAAGTATCTGATAGATATAATACCTGAGATAGACGACTTTAAGAAAATGTCTACCGGCGACTAAAAATGTAGAAAAAAATTGAATAACGCCAAATCCGCTATAACTAGAATAGGCAAATGGGGTATCGTTGTTTACCGAATTTCATGCTGAATCTAAAATTAAAAAAAAATATGGGGTATTCCCTTTAAAATAACGAAGTTAGTGGTCACTTCCGGTATAACCGGAAGTTGCACAGAGTTCATTTTATTTTAATTCAAAAGAGCATATTCGATTATGTATACTCAGAAAATGGCGAAAATACAAATTAATTTATTCTCCATAAAGTTGTAATGCCCGCCTTACGTGGGACACGGTGTATATTTTTTGGAGTAGCAACAGGATTATTAATACACAACTATTATTTTGTTACAAATACTTATAATATTTATAATTAACATAATAGTTGATATGAGTCCTTTAAAAATAATATATTTTGATTAAATTGTTGAATTTATGCCTGAGCAATTTTTTTTGTAGCCTTGTTTACATTTTGCAGAGAAATATTGTATTCTGCTTTTAGCTGATAAATCATGTACATGTAAATGGGTTGAATGTAGACAATGTTAATGTTTTTGCTACTACTGCTGGCTAGGAATGCTGGGCTGGGACACCAACAAAAAAAAAGGAAGCACAAAGCACTAGATGTGTTTATCACTTATACACGTACAATTTACAACCATTCAAGTAACTAGCATGTTGGAAATACTTCACGAAAACATATTAAACATAAATCAGTCGAAGGCAATGTATTTTCTTTTTATAACACACCTTTTTAGCTTGATTACTTTTAGTACTCTATTTATTCCAATGTCCTCAAATAAAACGAGCAATAATAAGGATAAAACATACACTGAAGTGTATTTGGGGTATTTTTGATCTAAATCCACTATCAAAATAACAAATTTTCCGTTTTTAAGCTGTGAATGTATTACAAAAACTACTTTGATAAAATGTAAACAAAAGTTTATATTTGTGTACGAAATATGGGTTGCCTGCGCATGGTAGCGAGTTTTTAACCCACATACTTTGATTTTCTTTTACTATACGGAGAATGGTCGCACTGCGCAGCTTTCTGAGTGCCTTTTAAAAGGAGATAGAAAACTCCGCCATTTTGAACTGAGTGCCTTTTAAAAGGAGATAGAAAACTCCGCCATTTTGAACCCTTATTACGTGTTGCCTACATCTTGGCGCAATATTTTTAATAGATTCGTTTTAATCATCCGCTTCTGCTTCGGAATTGTCAGTTTTCTTGTTTTAATCTGACAGGTTAAAACGACTAAACCAACAAATCCGGAAGCAGAAGCGGATGTTTAAAACCCACCTGATATTTTGCTTGCTGCTGTCAGTGTCAGTGAATATTACTTTTGAAGTCACAGTATATTGCTAAAGAATCAGTTAGCTCACTCGGACCAGTTGAAAGTTCCAAAATAACATCCACTCCAGGGATACAAATTCAGGATACGCAGAAGACTGCTGTTTTATTATAGGCGGTTGTCATATATTGTATTATCCGAGTTGCACAGTGTATAAACTGAAACATTGAGATCCAAAGTTCCGACGCAGAGTGAGCGATCTGATTCTTTAGCTGTAAACTGTGTCACAGGGTTCAAAATGGCCGCGCCCTATGTTGGGCGTGTCGGACCTCTCTCTTGCCTCGTATAGTAATCAAAGTATGTATTTTAACCTGATTTATGACAAGTGATACACATACTTTGATTACTATACGAGGGAAGAAAGAGGTCCGACACGCCCAACATAGGGCGCGGCCATTTTGAACCCTGTGACACAGTGTACAGCTAAAGAATCAGATCGCTCACTCTGCGTCGGCACTTTGGATCTCAATGTTTCAGTTTATACACTATGCAACTCGGATAATACAATATATGACAACCGCCCATAATAAAACAGCAATCTTCTGCGTATCCTGAATTTGTATCCCTGGAGTGGATGTTATTTTGGAACTTTCAACTGGTCCGAGTGAGCTAACTGATTCTTTAGCAATAAACTGTGACTTCATAAATAATATTCACTGACACTGACAGCAGCAAGCAAAATATCAAGTGCGTTTTAATCATCCGCTTCTGCTTCCGGAAGTGTCGGTTTAGTCGTTTTAACCTGTCAGATTAAAACAAGAAAACTGACAATTCCGAAGCAGAAGCGGATGATTAAAACGAACCTATTAAAAATATTGCGCCAAGATGTAGGCAACACGTAATAAAGGTTCAAAATGGCGGAGTTTTCTATCTCCTTTTAAAAGGCACTCAGAAAGCTGCGCCGTGCGACCATTCTCCGTATAGTAAAAGAAAATCAAAGTATGTGGCCTAGTACGAGGGTTGGCTTCTAAGTTTTCTACAATCGAACAATAGGTGGCGTTAATGAGTTGTGGCACAACTGTATTTGTGAACATTGAAGTTTGTTATTGCGAAGCCAGTTGCAATTTAGAAATGGACTGAGTAAGTTGCTGATAGTGAACGTTTAAAAGAAGCAAGTTTGTGCAAACATGGAAATCACCCGTGAAGGCTTACCTTGAATGTTTTTTTATGATTTTAAAAAAATCCTTATTCAACATCAATTCATAGAATCACTTTTTACAACTTTTGGTAATGAAGCACCATCAGAGAAGACTATTTACAATTGGTTTGCAGAATTTCGTTATGGACGTGCGTCCGTCAGTGATGAAAGTCGAGAAAGTCGGCTAAAATCAGTTGTCATTCCGAGAAACATCGATGCTGTGCGCAACATGATTAAAGAAGATCGGCATGTGACTTACAGACAGATATAGGCATCTCTTAGGATATCGCAGACTGCAATACAATCGATTTTGCATGAATATTTAGGTGCAAGAAAGATATGTTCCAGATGAATTCCGCATAATTTGACCTAAGCGCATGGGCGTCGTTACACAATTCTATAGGGGGGGGGGGGATTTTGAAGAAAAAATTTAGTATGTTTATTTATTGAAAAACAAAGAAAATTAAACATAAAAGAGAATTTTCTTATGATGGATTTAATTATTCTGTGACGTCATGGCTTACTTCTGGTTTTTCCAGAAATAACAGAAAATCACAATTTATTTTTAATTTTTAAATGAAAACCCTTTTTCTTATGGAAAATTCGAATTTCTGGTACATTTTTGTATAAGAAGCGTGTATTGAAAATTGTTTCAGTAACATTAAAAAATATGTTCCAATATGATGATCATTTTGTTAGCTGACCAAAAATTTTCAACTCATGATTCTTATCCATAAATGTCCCTAAAATTAGAATGTTTAATAAAAACGGGGGTTTCTATTTAAAAATTAAAAATACATTGAGATTTTGTTATTTCTGATGAAACAGAAGTAAGCCATGAAGTCACACACCAATTGAATCCAGTATATGAGAGTATTTGTCCCAATCTTTTAGACAAATAAGTTTTCATTCCAGTATCTCAATTAACAACGAAAAGCGGATAGAATTATTAAACGGTTTGCTAATAATAAAAATGCTTAGATACGCCACTGATTTTATAAAGTTCGTACATTCCTATGTTTTTCGATAAACGAATTAATAGTAACATATTTAGAAAAAATATTATCCAATATGGCGGCCATTTTGACAGATGACAGAAAATTGTCAATACACGATTATTATACAAAAATGACCCAGAAATTTAAATTTGCAATAAAAAAGGGGGTTTCCTTTTAAAAATAAAAAAAATCTGTTATTGTCGGAAAAATCGGAAGTAAGCCATGACGTCACAGAACAATTGAATCCATCATAAGAAAGTCTTTCAAACAGAACAAAATTAATCCAATATCTCACTGAATAGCGAAGCTAAGGGGGAGTGGAATTGTAGTAGTAACCCTAACAATGTCACTGACTTATTTGACAGAACTGCTACTTAAGTTGTCATAACAAGTCTCTAATAAATTAAATAATCCAACAAAAAAAGACAAAATAAAAGTATATGGATTTATAAAACAAGTGAAAAAATTATTATTATTATTATATATTTTTATTACTTCAGCTAAAAAAAGTAGTATAGTCAATAAAAATCAATAATAAAACATAGGTAGGTATTTACGAGAAAATGTATGAGATCTTGCCTAAGACTAATAAGTTGTCATTGAAGAATAGGTTAAATAATGTCAAAATAAAAACACTACTATTATATAATAACGTAGAATTAAAACGTATTAACAAAAATAATTGGTATATTTGCGATTGTAATTTATATTTTATTCATTTTTAGTTCGAAAGAACCTATAGAAATTAATGATTTAAACTGGTTTCCTATCAATAAGTCATAAGATTGCATTTCAGCCATATACAATAATTAAAGGCAGAAATCTAATCATTTAATACTTAAGGGATGTTGAAGAATATCATGAAATAATAATTTGTTTATTTAAAACCTTTTCTGATTTCCAGTATTACTGTTATTATTACAAAAATAAAGGTTTTTTTTTATTCTTATTATACAGCTATCTATTTATTTTTTTGATTTAATTTTGATTTTGCTACTGAAAATTTATATAATTTACAGTTTTTTGCTAGTATAATTTGCAACATAGCAACTCCGGTTGCGCATTTTATTGTTTTTAATCTATTTTTTAGTAAAAAGTCAAATGTATACGTGTATTTGATACGCCAGAATGACAAAATATCGCCCTAAACTACTCGAATTATCCTGAGCTTGTGCTAGTATCGCTTTTGCTTTCCTACAATGACTTCGCACTGATCGAATAGATCGCAGCTATGTTTTAACATGCCTTAGCGTGCTAAACGCTCTTTCGATTAACTCTGTCGTTGGTGGAAGAGCCATAAATATTTTTTAAACCACTTTTTATGTCTGGGATAAAACTCACAATGTTTGGATGTTATATCATTAATGAAAAGCTCATTGTGTGTAGAAAGCTCTTTCGTACTCCAGTTTGGTACTGAGCTTCAAAATTGTCGATTTTCTAATCGGTAGTGAAAAAAGTATTGTTTTTATGCTTTTGGGATGTAACAGGTTTAAGAAAAATTAACAGAGTCTTCGGAAAAGCGTGATGTGAGCGACGTAATAAGGAAATCCAGATATCGTCGGCCTAAGATGCAAATGGCATAACTCCACTTTTTACCAAAGGTACGTTTTATTGGCTACCCGTTAGTTGAAGATTTGTACTGTCGATTCGAAATGGCCTATTGCCAAGCCTATTATAAATATTTGCGCCAAAAATTACATGACTCATTTTGTACAACCCCTTCACATTAAGGTTATGTATAAAAGATTTTTTGCGTTTCCTCAAAAATTTATATTTTAGGAGTTAGGCCATTTGCATCTTAGACCGACGATATTCAATAAATATATTCAACCTATAATATTCTTCAACTATATTAGCATTAATATTATTATTTCTATATGAGATTGTTGTTCGTATGCATAATCTTACACGTTGTTGATTAAGTCGCTAAAAGCCAGGGGGGGCAACTGCCACCCCCCCCAAACGACGCCCATGCCTAAGCGCAAAAAGGGTCGTGTTGATTGTTGTCAGGAAATGTTGAAAAAAATTGACCGAGGACGTTCAAAATCCGTATACAACATTGTTACAGGAGACGAAAGTTAGATATATTCGTATGAACATAAAAGCAAAAAACAGTCTACTATTTGGGTGTTTAACGATGAATCCAATCATACTAAAGTTGTTCGTTCACGGAGTACTTCCAAGAAAATGATCGTTTGTTACTTCGGTTATACTGGACATGTTGCAACCATTCCATTAGAGTATCGAAGAACTGTTGATGCCGAATGGTATACAATATTTGTTGGCCAACGGTTTTCGATGAAATAAGGAAAAAGAACAAAAAACGACAATATTTGAAGGAGAAAATCATCGAATTATTGTCTCATTGCCCGTATTCACCAGATTTATCGCCTAATGACTTTTCTTGTTTCCCACTGTCAAACAAAATATGCGCGGATAGCGATTTTCATCACCTCAAGAAGCTGTTAAAGACTTTCAAAACCATGTTTCTACGATATCAGCTTCAGAGTGAAAAAAAATCTGATGTGTCCAACACATGACTTTCCTATCTAGGTATTATAGGCCTTTTCAGGTTATTTCGTATACCTATTGTAGCACCTTTATAAATGTTTAGAGGATAAACTAAATATATACATTTTCCACATACATCTAACTAAAAACATTTTTCTATAGATATTCATTGAAAACGAAAATAGTGAAAAATTTAAATTTCACACTTTTCCTCCAATTTTTCCATTACGGTCCATTTTAAAAAAATCATGTTAAAACAAAAATTATAGAGCGATATCGCAAACAACTTTTACTTCAAAAATTTTCATAAAAATCAGAATTTTGCACATTTTGTCAAATTTCTCGAATACGGACCATTTCAGGAAAATTTTACATAAAACAAAAATTATAGATAATAGTATTAGAAGTAACTTTTATTTAAACAATTTTCTTCTCCAAACATAAATAACAGATATATTCCATAAGATATAAAAACGGCCTCTCATAAAGTACCCCCCAGATGTTCCGACTTTGTCCAAAATCTAATTATTTCACGTCAGGCCGAATTAAAACCTAAGTTTAAAATTTAACGTTTTTTCCTTTATCCGTTTTTGAGTTTTCTTCAAAATTCGAAATTTACACATTTTCTCAAATATCTCGAATATCGTTCATTTTAGAGAAATTATGTATGGAATATAAATTATATAGAATTATATTACAAACAACTTTTATTTGAACAATTTTTATAAAAAACGGATTCAGAGGACCCTATAACGAAAAAATCCGTCGAAAACTGGAGGTCGAAAACAATCATGATTCCTATACTTTCCTTATATCTGTATACAGATAGGAAATCATTTGCTTATTATTAAATAAGATATTTCACACAAAATACTTGTTAAATTTTAAAACAGCATTTATTGACATGACCTGATAAACAATAAACAAAACTTGACAGAATGTCAAATTTCACATGGTCACTATATTTTATTTATTAGTTCACAGTAGAGGGCGTAACGCTTTCCTTCAGATCCCAATAGTGCAATAGTGTAACCAAGTATGTTGTAGTAAGCTTATAAAGAAATGAGAATGATTTGACAATATCCGAGACTCATATATAAAACAGAAGAATACGCAATTATTTTTTTTTTAATACAACTATTCCTCTTTATCAGCAACGCAATTATTTATAATGCTCACCCAAATACGACGACGAAATTCGAATCTCAATGCGCGCGACCATGTTCCAAGTGCTCACTGAACAAAACTGTACTTGCCGAAATGAGTTTTAAATCAAATTTGACACCGAAAGAAGTATACCTATTAGGGCGGGTTGTGCAAAAGACAATTAATATATAACATCGGTTATTGTTAAACATAGTTTTAAAAATGACATTTGTATATTGAATATAACTGGTTAAAAAGTAAACTCCTGTTAGCTAAACTGAGTTTACAGCATTCTTTGTACAACCTGCCCTTAAAGTTTTTTTCTAAAAAATCCCTTAACTGGAAAAATATCTTTTACACACCAAAAAAACGTTAATAAAGGTTAAAATTTTACTTTCAACGATAGTACAACTTATTTATTCTAAAGGACTATTTTTATGGTAGCAAGGAATATTATAATAGAAAAGCATGCTTTAGAAGTTGAGGCGAAAGTTCATTTGATTTTAATTTTACTTCCAAATGAATTTGACAATTGTAAAAGTTAAGGAACTAAGATTTGGTAGACATTTTCGAAATATATCACAGGAGATGCTAACGTTAATATCAACTAGAATGAAGTTAATAATGTTTTCATTCTATATTATACTCTTTACAGTTTAACAGACCTCCTTAACCCCTATTTTCAATTAGATTTTTTTTCAGAACTAATAGGCTGCATCCCCTTATTAAGCTTGATTTTTCCTAAAGATTTCAACTTGATATCGTTTTTTGTTTCGGATTTTTTTTTCAATATTTTAATCCCCCTTATCTTCTCATTTGTATTTATTTATTCATTTAGAGCTTGATTTTTACTAAAAATTTCATGCTGATATCGTTTTTTTGTTTTTGATTTATAATTTTTTTTAAATTTTAAATTTAACCCCCCAAACCTCTTATTTTTAATTAGATTTTTTTTCAATCAATTGGCTTTGTCTCCTTATAGAGCTTCATGTTTGCTAAAAAATTTTGTGGTTAAGTTATGATTTTTTCTTAATATTTCAACCCCCCTTCAAAATATTTTCTATCACTACTTTTTTTCTTTTGATGTAATTCAATACCTGGTGAGGTATAAACCAAAGGAATAGTTGTTTTCAAAAGATAAACGGTTGCTCGTATTATTGTAACACATAGCTTTAAGTTTATTTAATATTATTTTACATATTTGTCACATTTGAGTTTGAATTATTTATTTTTTATAAAACATTGTTTTGGTGTTCTCTTAAATTATCCTACAAATTTTTCGGAGCGTTTTAGATACATCATAATAACTCACATTCCCTTAGCTTTAAAAAATTGAGTTTGTTTTGCCATTGAAATGTTCACATAATTCTAAATGACACAAAGCACTTCTTCATTTCAAATCTCGCCTACCTTTAATCCTGAATATCCTCTCTCCTTTCGATATTAACATGCCACGGTAGTTCTATACGGGGAAATCACTGCCATTAGCATCGAGTGTTTTGTTTCGGGATCAAAGGCATTATTCACAAATATGGGACAAGGAGGATGAACCAGAGCCGTTTCTAGGTAAATTTTCATTTAAACAGAGACTACACTGAATAGATATATAATTCTCGGCATTCTTTATTATACTCTTCTCAGTTTGACAAATGCCTCTCTTATGCATCATTTTTAATTAGATTTTTCCGAATCAATAGGCTTTATCCCCTTATAAAGATTGATTTTCCTAAAGATTACAATTTGATATCATTTGTTGTTTATAAATTAGGATTTTTTTAATATTTCACCCCCGTTATCCCCCCATTTTTAATCAGATTTTTATTCAGAATAAATAGGATTCATTCCTTTATAGAGATTGAGTTTTAGTAAAAATTTCATGTTGATATCGCTTTTCGTTTTTCATTTATGATTTTTTAAAATTTTAACCCTCCTTAATTTCCCATTTTTAATCAGATTTTTTCAAAATCAATAGGGTTTCTCCCCGTATAGAGCTTAATTTTTCCTGATATTTTCATGTTTATATAATTTTTCGTTTTTGAGTTATCGTGCGGAAAAAAAAACGTGACATCGGACGGATATTTTTAAAAGTTGTTTAAAATTTGATGAGAAGAATTTTAGTATAAACATTTTTAAATCTATAATACTCTTCACATACTACTGTGTGAAGTGTATAATAATAAAGATGTATACAAGTATACATAATTTTTTGTAATGTGGCTTATGGCCCGAATTAGCACATCAAATTGCCGTCTAGGAATCTCGACAGTCAATGTCATCATGTTTTAACAGTAAGTGAATTTATGTACAGAACAAAGATGTCTAGGTTCGAATTCCGGCAACGACAGACTTTTTTTAAATCTCCAAGTATTTGTTTTCCCTTTGGGGTTCGGGGATGGTCTTGATAATTTCTATGGGAATTTTTGAGTACTTTTTCTTAATTTTCAAATTACTTACAACTTATTTCAGATAATATTTCGATTTGTGATCTACGATATATTAAATTCATAATTTTCATGTTCAAGTTAACGTATATTGAAAAATTATCTCACGTAGACAAAGATATGGGCTTAGTATGCATCATTGCCTTTCTCATATATACCGATGCTGTATAGAGGTATTTGAAGTTTTGAAAACGAGTTTGAAACGGCGTCTGACCCTAATTAGCACATCAAATTGCCATCTATGTATCTCGACAGTCAATGTCGTCATGGTCTAGTAAGAGCATTTGTACACAGAACAAAGATGTCTGGGTTCGAATAGTAGATTTGTCTACGCCTCAGAAACTGAAGATAGCAAGACATCTGTTCTCGAAGATAGACAGAAAGAAAACGACACGCAGGAAATAGTGGAAGTGACACCCTTCACTCTCAGGATGAATTAGCAGAAAAACTCGGCAAAGAAAACAACAAAAAAGTTCCTGGACTCGATGGAATCAAAATAGTGGCAATCAAGGTAGTAGTTAAATCTTCCCAAACTTATTACTTAGCATCTACTATGAGTAAAGTGTACGAAGTTCTACTCAAAAAGAGACTAGAAATAGAAATATACCGTAAGGGAGGGCTGGCTAAAAACCAGTTTGGATTCCGAGCACGTTGGTCAACGATTAATGCCGTCACGCTAGTAAAGGAGGTAGCAGAAGGAGAAAAAAGGTGGCTAGCGATAATAACGTCAGATATAAGAAACTCTTTCAACCTGAGATCATGCGATTTGACTAAGGAGGAAGATCAGAGAAAATTAGAGCAGAGAGTACAACTAGCTCTGCGCTGTGTGGATTGAAAACCACAAGCTGCAACTAACTCCAGAGAAAACGGAAGTGGTAATCTTAAGAGGCCCCCGAAGAATTGTCAGACAGACAGAAGCCGCGTTTTCACCTAAAAGGAATACTGATCAAACTACAAAGACAAATGAGGTACCTAAGCATAGTGATTAGATGATGTGGGCAGCTTTGGAAAACATATATAGAGATCGCCACTAACAAAGCGGAGGAAAGAGTTGGATCCTTCGCTAGGCTAATGAAAAATATTGGTGGCTCCCAAAGCAGGAAAGGGGAAGTCCTAAGTGAAGTAGTGCACTTCATTCTCTTATATGGAGCACCTATATGAGCGCAAGTCATGAACGTGGCAATATATCGAAAAAAGATGGAAGGACCCAAATGCAAGTTGCGCTGAGGATCACCAGTGTCTACAAGACAACGCCACTAAAGGCCGTACATTTGATAACTGGCACGGTAACAAAACATTTACAGATATTCGAGAGAGCTGGGCTTCAGGAGCTGCGAGGCCTCAAACACTCCAGCGCATACTATTTTTCAATGTCACAGGTGGGAGGTGGGAAAGAGAGAGACAAAGAACGTGGGATGCAATAGGTACAATTTTATTTGGAGTCCCAAATGGGGAAAAGGAAGGTATCGGATTCCGACACGTGATAAGCGATAAGAAAACTAGCAAGGGATATACTCAGTATGAAAGAGTGTAATAAGAGTGGCGTTATTATGTAATAAAATGATAATTTCAAAACACTTATACGAAATTTTGACTTACCTTTAATCAAATTAAAAAGAAATGAGCACATTGACCATATAGTTTTCTCAGTCGTGAATCCGGCTTTACAAATAGACACCTTTGGGGATAATAGTTTTTTGGGAGAGAGGGGCGCCAATGATTCTCTTTTTTTATTTTTAGAAAGCTAGTGAGAATTATAAACTCTAGCTTTATTAAAAGAAAATTAATTAAAAGTTACATAAAATTTAGATAAAAGAGAATTGTAATCTTTAAAAAAATAAGATTCAACATATGTATTTATAAAAATGAATTAGTTTATTTAGTAAAAAGTTAGTGAAAATTCTAAGAAACAAATAAATATTAAACTTAAGCTGGTAAATTTAAATTTTATATCTCAAATAATAAAATTAGCCACATATCTAGTTATCACTATATTTGGGTGGCAACTTCCTTAGGATACAGTAGAACTTCTGTAATTCTGCTACTCGAGCATGAACACCAAATCTCGTTCTTTCTGTATTTCTGCTTTCAGGAAACTGCTTCAGTTATCTCCAATGTCCAAAATGGAAGATATAGACTTTGAAGTTTAGATATAAATGTTAATTCTAGTTCTAGTTCTAGTTGCTTCTATTCGTTTTCTAAACAAAAAATAAATTCTGTTTTTCACGTGGCTCTTATATGATATATAAATTAAATTTTAAACATCTACTTCTTAAAATTAAATCAAGATACATTAAAAACTAATTACTATAAACACTGTGCAATTCCAGCAACCAAAATGAATTATAAAAGCATATTTAAAATAATTAACTTGACTTTCAAAAAATAAACTTAAAATAACTAACAATAGGTTAAAATATAATTTCTATTACGATATTTTTATAACGACATTATACTTTGTTTAACGTACTACTTGTATAGCCAGACACTAGTAGATACTACAAGATATTATCGGGAAATGAAATTTCAACACCTAATGGCGATATCGTCTGCTTTACTGTACTCCCACTTCACGAAATTTCCCTTTCTTAGGAATATTGCGTGCGGCGATAAGTAAATTTAAATTATTCGAATACTATTTTATACAGGATGTCACACAATTACAATAACATTTTTAACTGGAACTTTAAAATGTTACAAGAGGAGAACGAAAGGACTAAACAATCAATGCGACATTAGGCGCGATGAACTAAGCACTTAGGGTCCATGAAAAATTTCCTTCTACAAAAAAAGGAAGTTGACTAAATTCTCCTGGCATTGCTTCGGATAGGAATGAATTATTTCAGGTCATGATTAGAAGAATGTGTACGCATTCAAAAAACAAAATTATTAATGAGGGTCTGTATAAGATAAGGAGTGTCGGAATTAAAAAAAAAAACAAAAGTTGCGGATAATCCACAAAATTTTGAAAAAAAAAAAATGTTTTATTAATAGTGTAATTGAAGTAACCTACTTTTATTACATTTTAATTGAAATTAGATATCTATGGAAAATTATGTTTCATTGGCTAATTTAATTTATATTATAATTAAATGCATTGTATTGCCTGTTTAACCACTTCCTTCAATTTTACCGACTTCTTAAAAACGCTCGTTATTGTGCCCACCCTGTATTAAAAATCCACTTTCTAAAAGTTGTACGAAAATATTTTAGAAAATCTGCTCCTGTGAAATTTAGTTTTCTGTTTATCTAACTAATGCGTTGCTGTATTAAAGTTAGACAAGAATATAAGGAACCGTCTAAGTGAACATGCATTTCTGGAAGGATTTGAGCTAACTGGATCGATATAACTATTAAAATGCCAATACGTGTTTGTCAACCTCGCTTGTACGTAAACATTAGTTCGCTAAAGTGCATCAGAACATCCAAATCTCTTAATTTGATATAGTTCGAAATAAATGAACAATTCTCGAACTTCCACATGGCAGGTTTTGATAAAAGATTTATCTATAAAGGTTTACGAGGTTCAATGAGTTCAAGAACTTTAGCCTAGTGATCATCAAACGTGACGTACATTCGTCGATTGGATTTTGAAATAACAGGCAATTAATTCAGAATTTTCAGGGTACATATACAGGGTGGGCCACTTAAAAGTTACACCCCTCTTATCTTTGTTATTAATTAAAATATCGAAATAATTTTTTTAGTTCAAAAGTTTGGAGTAAGAGCTTAATTATAACGTATTCAATTATTCTGTGATGTCATGGCGTACTTTCGGTTTTGAAACCTCTTTGTTCAGTCTTAGTTTTCGCGTTAGGATTAACTCAAATTACATCAGTGGCGTATCTTAACATTTTAATTATTGGTAAACATCTTAAAAATTCCAACCACTCTTATTTTAGTCATTATTTAAGATATCGAATTGATTTGTTTTTGTTTCAAAGCTCAAACGAGAATTTTGTTATGACAGATTAAATTATCATGTGACGTCATGAGTTACTTCCAGTTTTTCCGGAAATAACAGTAAATTGCAATTTATTTTTAGTTTTTAAATGGAAACCCAATATTTATTCAAAATTGTAATTTATATGTATTTTTAGATAGGAATCTTTTATTGAAAATACTGTCAGCTGGCAAGATGACCGTTGCATTTATTAATATTATTTTTAAATATGTTAGTAACAACTTGTGGTTAACGTATGTTTCGGAAAAAAGTAAAAGGTTATTTTTTAATTTTTATTTTTTTTTACATTTTAACGGAAGAAACTTTTTCGTATACATAGCCTTAATTATTCTACTAAACATTTACATGGCGGATAAAGGCTCGTCTATGGCACGAAATATTTTTCTTACATGGTCTTTTAGTCTTTGGACTGTAGCAACGTCGACTTCTTGAATTTTCTCAGAGACTCTGCGTTTTAGCTGCTCCTTATTTGGGGCATCTCAAATTACTTAAATAGAACCAACATTTTTTAAAGAGTCTCGCTTGAGGAACATTTGAAGGATTATCTTTCTTTGGAACGAAATTCATGTCGTTTGTGGCTAACCAGTCTCTTATTCTTTTGGCGAGTTATGGTTGCATTACAGAGAACCCAGCGAAACACGATGCTAAGAGAATGTGTACTTACGTCCATTTACTTTATTTGATTGTCTATGTAAAAAGTTCAGATTTAATTTAGATTTCGATGTAAGAACATCTAATAAATTTATGTTTCTTAAATTTAACAAAAAGTTATTATGGAATTAATCACATTTATTTGGTGCAGCCAGTAGGATTTCAAAACGGTTAACGGTTTATTTGCAATTACGAATTAGTGACTGCATATCGTCCATATCATATTGGAGAAGAAATTTGTAAAACCATCCAAGGAAGAGGGACCATATCGCCCACATATCCTATTAGAGAAAAATGCAAATTTTCTTTATAGTACTTGTAAGTCGAAAAATTTCTTTTATACTTCCTTTATCTCACATATTGTAGCCGTAAGTTCCATATCAATCAAAGAGAATAAAATTTATTTTGTTTAGAACATAATATTAAATTTAGATAAACTTATTTGTTAATAGTTTAGGAGAATTGTTGTTAATAGTCAAGAACGAACTATCACTGAAATAATGGCGGAAACTAATCAACAAATGATTAAACTTTATATTGATACTATCCCTCACTACGACGAAATTCCGCGTACGTTAAACATTGTTATTGATAAATGTGAAAATTTTATTTAAGAGTGCAACTGACACGCAGTTAAATAGTATTTACCTAAGAGCTATAATGGGGAGATTAGTAGGTAGAGCTTTATTGTCTATAGGTTCAAGAACTGAGTTGAGAACATGAGATGAGATTAAAGAAACACAGATTAAGTTTTGGTGATTAGAAGAATATAGATTGTCTGGTCAAAGTCTAATAGTTTTAAGTTCAAACAGATATGAAACGCCACACGGTTTTGGCATGCACTGTCAAGAAGCGCGTAGTTTAGTAATAGGTAAATTAAATTCAAGTAATGAAACAATTGTTAAAAAAAGAGTGAAAATTAATAATTTTAATGAATTGGCTCTCAGGACTTATATTAGGGGCTTAGTAATTAAAGAGGAAACATTTGTACACAGTCAGAATAAAAATAATTCTCTAATTAATCACTCTGGTTATAATTTTAACAATTCTACCTTTAATCGTCTTGCTCCTCAAATTTCCCAAATGCAATGGAGACCTAATAACAATAATAATAATAATTTCCCCCAATAAAGATTTCGTAATTTTATTCAACAAAGCTATATCACTAAAAATGGCCCCCATTCAAGCCAATTTAGAAATTTTCCAAATCGTAATCCAAATTATAAGTTTTCTAACCTGAACCTATGGATATACAAGAATAACAAATCAAAAAAAATTTGTTCGTGCCGAATTATTTGCATATAATGTAAATCAACAATTTGGGAACCCTTTCGAAAATAATGTTTACGAAAATTAGGAGAGTCAGAATTATGACAATTTTAATCAACAAGATATCGCTTTTTACGAAAATTCACAAAATAATTTACCAAATAACTCCGGTGAAAACGTAAAAATTCGTCAGGAGACCTTATCAAAGAATCTTACACAATAAATGCAAATAACTGCTAATAATATATCATATCATGACGAGGTAGTAATTAAATTCGTTTTTCAAATTTTTATTGCCCCAGAAAATCAAAAATTTGATTTATTTGAATTTAGTGATAAATGAGATGATTTAATTGGATTTGATTTATTAAAACGGTACTTTCTCAACTCGTGCGTTAGCAACTCGGGCGTGATGAAAAACTACCTAAATTTGTCGCAACTCGAGCGCCCTCCAAAATTGTGTACCTGCTAGTTCGCAAATCGGGCGTCAACGGGATATGAAATTTGACCATAGTTTATGTACCCTGATTCTGATTACAGTCTAATTCAGGTAGTAATGACATCGTAATGAATTATCGAGAACTTAAGAGAAGTGAATGACATCGTAAAACAAGCTTTGTTCAGATAGGCAGCATTGAAAAGTTAGCCGATGTAAAAAAATTGAAGATTTTTCCATTACGGTTCATGTTAGAGAAATCATGTATAGAACAAAAATTATAGAGAATGATATCGAGATCATTTTCAAATTATTCGCGATTTATAAAATATTTCCAAAAACAAATAGGGCCTTAGTGGTATTATAAGTGAAAATAATGAGAAAAAATCGAATATTGCACTTTACCTCAAATTTCCCGAATTCGGTCCGTTTTAGAGAAATCATGTATGGAACAAAAATGATAGAGAATTACATCGTAAGTAACTTTTATTTGAAGAATTTTCTTTAAAATACGAATTTGGCACTTTTTGTCAAATTTCTCGAATACGGACCATTTTAAGGAAATCATAAATATAATAAATAAATAATAAATATAATAAAAAGCGTAAATTACAGATACATTTCTTAAAATAGAAAAACAACCCTTTATAAAGCCATACAGCACACAAACACAGTAAATATTTAAAAAATATAACATTGAAATATTTCTAATATATAAATATTACGAAACGCCCCAGAAACATTTCTGAAATGTTTCTGAAATATAAAAATATCCTGTAAATTTAATATTTTATATATTTCATAAATAATAATTTAAAACCTTTCAGAAATATAACATACTAATATTTCAGAAATGTATCCACAGACGCAAACTTCCAATTATTTAGAATATATGATTGTTTCTGGATATAGGCTGAAATAAAATTAAAATAAAATGAGAAATTATGTTGGCCATTTCCAACATAACCCATTTTGTAAACTTTTGTGTAACATTTATAAAACATTTTCAGTGAAATATTTAACTAAAATATTTCTAAAACTTGTGCTTGAAATGTTATATGTTTAAAACGTTCGAAACATTTCTGAAATAATGTGTCCCAATGAGCACACGTACGTAAAAAAACGTAAAAACGTTTTTTTATACGACTTGTTTTTTAATTTAAACTAGTGTTCCGATACAATAACGTTATTACGAATTTAAAGAAATGTTAATATTAAACATGTATCTTAGATTTTATTAATTATTAGGTCAAATAATTATTTAGTTATCAAATCATTATATCGATAGAACACAATGTGTGAGAATCAACCCCCTACAGTCACAGCTGACCACACACTCGACACTCAAGGCGACTCACCTCGTTCTGCCTGGGGAGGTGTCGGCGGTACTTTGCCACTGCAAATGTTTCCCCGCACCTCCCGCTCTTGACTGACGCTGCTCTATACACCACACTACAATAAGTAATCATACAAAAATTTGTTTACCAGCTAACACGGCCATACTGATCTATATTTCGCTCTCGAAATATTCTCTTTTTTTTATGTAACGACTGGTTTTTAATTTGTATTTTTTTAAATTATAAAAATATTAAACAAAAAGAAAAGACATCTCAAGTAAAAATAACAAAATTACAAGATCAGCCGCCAAATTCTTGCCACCCCAATTATTTCGAAAATGTTTTCTGCTCATCCTCTCGTCACATTCTGAGATGAGGCAAAACCTTGCATTTTTAAATAAGTGACACAACACCTTATGTCTTATAATTTATAACACTTTATTCAAGATTTTAAAATAATTTAAAACACAATCTGCTCTTTGGATATCAACAATATCCGTCCGACATTTTTCAATTAATATTTTTAAAATAATTTCAAAATAAAAACTATGCTCCTCGAATGTCAACAATATCCGTCCAGCATTTTTCAATTAATATGTTTAAAATAATTTCAAATTAAAAACTATGCTCCTCGAATTTCACCAATATCCGTCCAGCATTTTTCAATTTATATATATATATTTTTTTTAAATCATTTAAAATAAAAGCTATGCTCCTCGGATTTCAACAATATATGTCCAGCATTTTTCACTCTACTAGTCACGAAATGCTTACCACCTGCCATCGCGTAGTTAAAAAGCAAGTCATCTAGTAGGTCTCGGGCAGTTAATATATATCATTTAGGCAACAAAACATAAAGGAAAAATCAAAAACAAAAGAATTACTTGCTAACACCGCCAATCCAGGATAGTACAATTTATCGATTTTTTCTGTGATTGTGAATCCTCGGATTCCTCATACTAATTTCCAGACCACATTTATAAAACGTACAGCTTGTACGATGCTAACAATTATACTATATTCAATATTTCAAAAGAATTCACTAAATTTGTGCTAAGCAGACAAAATAAAAGCAATAAGTTCAGAGGTACTCCTCAGATATTTGGCTGACCTATACCTAATTTCTTTAATCACAAAAAAAAACTTTAAATTAAAGTTCAGAGGTACTTCTCCTCAAATATTTAACTGACTTCTACTTAAGAGCGTACGTACAATTTTTCGGGTATAGGAGTTTCAGTGCTATTCTTTTTCCCAAATTATGAAAAAACTAAAGAATGTTTTAAAAAAATTTAAAAAGTACAATAAAGAACGTGTTGATATCTAGAGAAGTGCTGGCTTGACAACATCGTAATAATTTTTTTACGGAAACAGAGGGCGGTGGAAAACTGTGAAAATAACAACAAATTTTCATTTCATAAAAATAATAAGTCAGCTTTTTTGTTTTTTATATAAATCATCTACTTTCCAAGGTAATAAATCAGAAGGAAAATCACCGAAAACCGATTTCAAAAAGATCTATTAGTTTTTTTTTTTAGAAAATGGAAAAATAATCAACGCTTTTTAATCGAGTTAAAATTCTTTACTAATTTCGCTGTCTTTCTTCCACGATGTCCGGTCTCCTTCTTGTTTAAAATCGATAACTATAGATGGATTAAGGTATTTTGTACCTTACACGTGCATGTTACTACATTTAAATTAAAAAAATTTAAGAAAGATTTTGTAGAATGTAACTCTTTTTTATAAAAATTAGTAAACTTTGCTGTATGTATACGATATTCAATAAGGTAAATCACATTTATGTGATTATAATTTTTTTAAATTATTTTTCCAATATAATATGGATTGCTCTCTAAATATATATATATATACAGTGTCTCGCAAAAATGCTTGCTCCGTATGGAAAACTTTTTATTGTCACTTTTTTCAGAAAATGTTATTCCTGATAAAACTTGGTGTTTAATTTTAAACCTGAAACTTTCTTTATTTTAAATTTAAATAAATATAAATTTGGCTGCGCAGTGAACTAGGTACTCATCTTGGAACCCACATTTTTATATATAAAATTAATTTAAAACAATGTATATAAGCCCATATAGTACTTTTTAGTTAATAAAATTAATCTAGTTTATTATATACTTTTTTACGTAGATTAAAAAAGTTTAAAAATTTGGTGCTTTCTTGGTGCGTCGTATGACTTCACTTGTTTAGGTACAGATAATTATTGTACTGACTGTTAATATTTTTAAATCAATAAAATAATATTTTGTTAATCCAAAAAAGGCAAACAAAAAATCCTTGCCACATACAGTGTAACAATAAAAATTAAATATATAAATATAGTATTAAGGGATTAAAATAGTCCTAAGGGAGTAAAAACGACACGTTAGTCCCCAAAATGAAGGAGTAAATTGCAAGTTTTAGTTCTTTCGGTACAAAAAATATTTATTTATGCAACAAGTGTGTAAAGTTGCCCTTTTTTGACGAATGTGAATGTAATCGCACTCACCTACGGCTTGTGCGACAATCACATGAGTCAAAAAAGGGACTTTACACACGAGTTGCATACAATATTTTTTCTACTACCGTACACATTATCCACTAATATTAGAAATATAAAAGTTACTTTTTTCATTAGTGCGTAAAGTACCTACATAGTAATTTGGCTTTAGAAATTAATCTTGAACTTATACTTTTGTCGTGTTCTGTGATGATATACTAATAAAAGTTTAGAGATTGACAGTTCTTCTAATCCACACAGCCACGGCCTATTTACTTTTACCAAAATCGACATCGACGGTTTGTTTACTTTTAATTAAATCGATGAAATTTAGAGAAAATTATAATTAAAATAAAAAACTGTTGATAATTTGTTGGGGACTAAATAGATATAAGCAAAAATAATTTACTAATTTGTCTTAGAATGATATAGCATATAAATGGTAATATAAAATAAAACGCTATATTTTGTTGTTTGTAGTTCGTAAAGAGTTTTACACTCCGTGGAGTGCGTAAAGTAAAATTTGACAATTATTTTATTTCACTAGTGCGTAAAGTAAAGTAATTTACGCACTAGTGAAAAAGGAACTTTTATATTTCTAATATTAGTGGTTAATGTGTACGGCAGTAGAAAAAATATTGTATGTAACTCGTGTGTAAAGTGTTAAGATAATAAACACACAACAGATTTCTTCGTACAAACCCTAAAAATTATAATAATATGTAATCATATTGCATTGATTTACGATAAATTAGTCATTATTTACAATTTCTTCCAATAATATTGTTAAATAATGTTCGAAATAAAAGTTCGTTAATTTTGACAACATTTCCCTCCAAAGGTTCTGGTCCCTTTCAATTCTTTGATAATGAATTATTTTTGGTGTCCATATAGTAAAATAATAAAATTTTCTTTTACTCACATGAAGTAGACCCTGCACTTGATAATAGTATAGATGTGTTTTTTTTAACCTATAGTTACCGTTAATTTTTTCCATATATTTTAAATTTTTTCTACCAATACCTTCTTCTGGTGTATAATTTTTCGCTGAAGGAGGACATTTGACTTCCACCAAAAGGTTTTTACCGATTAAGCCATCTGAAGTTGCAGCCAAAAATGAATGTTCGGAATCTATGAAGATTCGTGAGTTGGATATTTCACTATCTAAAGATTCACTCAACTCCCTTAAAACTCTGTCTTTATTTTCTATACCATAATTAGTATTTTTATTGCCGGAAAATGTACCTTTTAATATTTCCATGGCAACTTTATTTTTATTAGTAGATTCCCGAAGTCTACAAATTCGTCCAAAATTTGAGGCAGTTAATCTTTTTCGTCGCTCCTCAAACCACTCGTCGGATTTTCTTTGGCTTAAGGTTTTCTCAAAAATATTTTGTGCTTCTATGCTGGAAACTTTTAAATTTTCAAGAAATTGATGCTTAATTTTTTAAATTCTTCAGGGTCAATTTCCAAAATTTTCTTCGCATTTGGGCCATAATGCTCATCTGCTAGTTGTGATGGTCTTTTCTCATGCTTTTTACACATTACAAACAATTTTTGATACACATTTTTTTGTGTACTGGCCAGGACTTTTCCCTGTAATGTTTTTATGGAATGAGGAATGGTTTAGACCTTTTCCCGCCTAAAAATTTTGCAATGACGTTGTTATATTGTTCTGCGTAATTGTAATTAAGGTTTTTAATTAAACTGTTCGCATGGAATTTTATTCTTGATATAGATGACAATATATCTCTCATCATTCCGCATTCTGTCAGGTCACCTGTGTAGTCTGTATTCTCTTCATTTCCTACTAACTTTGTACAAAAGTATTTAGAACAGTTATCGTGCTTACCAAATACATGATATGGGCTATTAGATATGTCATGCTTTAGATTGGCTATTCACTAAATTAAAATATAAAAATATTATAAACACCCTCTAATAAATCGAACTGCATTATAACAAAATCTCACAATGCACCAAGAACAACTAAATGCGGTTCTGGTTTCCCTAATTCAGGTAACTCTGACTCACTCAAGACCAGGGGCTGGTAACTCAAATGGAAAAACATGAGAACGGTAATTTAGTACCACTCCAATTAACGGGATGGCGCTCATATCGAAATGTCATGTTAGTTGTCAGCTTGTCAACAAAATTTCAAACTTGGAAAAATTAAAATGGCTGTTGCATTTGAAGCATAGAAATGAAGGTCTATTTTGGATTTTGATTCATCTAGATTTATTTTTCAACACCTTCCAATTTTAAGCATGTTTTCATGAGATGGGAACATGGATTTCAGCAACGAACAATAAAGCACTCCCAGATATTGATAGTGATGCAATTTATACCACGTATTAAATATGAGGTCGTCATATTAAGGATAACCAAATAATTTGTAATAAGTGTCTTAAGAAAAATGCATCTTGTACTAGCATCAATGGTAAGTACTATTTACAAACTTGTTTTTGATTCAGTGTTAAAATAATTGGTTTGTTATTTAAATTTCTTTTGTTTTCAGTTTTTAAATGATCATTGTTGTAAAGAAAATATTGGCCCTCCAAAATACCCTGTCGATTGATGAAATATTTGAGCCTCAGCCATCAATATCAAAAACTGATTCAATGCCACTGACATCAAACAACAAAACGCCCTAAAATCTTCAAGGGTCCAAACGTGTGTAAGTTTCATTTATGCTCAAAAGTTAAATTCATTTATCACAGTGCCCACATGATGAATAAAAATTTGATAACTACAAGTGTTGTATAAATGAATTAATAAAACAATTATCGGATGAAGAAATGCTCCTCAACCTAACTAGTCGACTCGATAACCGTATGGAAAATTTTATCCATACTCAAATTTGCCTCGATAGTAAAAAAGGATGATGCTTCATTCAATTGTTTCAAACTTATTTGCCACTCCAAGTCGCAAAACTTTTATAAAGGTCTTGAACACTTATATGTATATGCTGATTTTGTTACAGAAAACATTTTTGATAGGTTTGTGTTATAAATATTTAATTATTTAAATGGCGTAAATGCATATTTGTTTAGAGTATTTCCATGTTTAAATAGACAAATTATATGATGCGGCGTTAATTTACTGTAATAAAAAAAAATTAAATAAATTGCATTTTATTTCAAATTTGAAATTAATGCAAAAATATAATGAAGTAAAATCAAATAAAGATATAAATTGGCAAAATATTTGACTAGTTTCAAACCACAAAACAGTTAATATGGTTGTTTTATGATTTGAAACTAGTCAAATATTTTTCCAATTTTTTTGCTTTATTTGATTTTCTTCATTACATTTTTGCGCTACTACAAAGTTAAATTTCAAAAAGCCCGCTCGTGGTGGCCATATTGAATTTTAGTACCACTCCAATTTGATAGATGGCAGCACATCGACTCAGAATTTTACCATTGAGTTTCCCATCTATTCACATTAGTAATCTATGCTCAAGACCTCTTGGACGTCGGCAGCCGTGGCAGGGAAATAATATATGGGATAGAGTACACGATTTCGAGTTCGAACGTTTAAATTTTGTAGGTACGCTCTTAACTTTTTTTTTACTCACAAAAGCAAAAGCTCTTATTGTTGAGTTTGTTTTTATACATAATTGTCTGTCGTCAGGTATGACTGGATTATTTTTATAATATGCCCAGGAAAGTCATTCACAAGCATTTTTTGTACCAACCCACGGGTCCATACGGTATCAAAGGCCTTTTCACTGTCTAATGTAGCTATTAATGTCTGAAGATCGTTATTAAATTCCTGTTTTACATGATGTGCCATCCTTATAGCCTCATACCATTGTAGCTGTAAAACACACTAAATAAATTAGGTTAAAGGTTAAATCAACAATTTGTTACGTGCTACTAGAAATCCAATTAACTTTCTTGGAAATGTTAATTATCTGTACTAAAATACATTCTGAATGCACTTTAAATCGATTGTATTCGTGATGAATCACCTTTTCAATTAGGGATAATTAGATGGATGGAAACTAGGTAGTGGATAAATGATGTTTCTTACGTAATAATTTGCATAATTATTAGTGAAAAATCTAAAAATTCCACAAACCTGGTATAATTTCAGTTATAAATTTATTTAATAATCGAAAATACAAGGTGATTGTAACCATACATTCAGCCCAGATTTTAGGTCAGGATAATGTACGGCCATCTTATAACACAAGCAACTACTTCCAGGGTTATATACTCAATTGGACATTGGATAACACTGTTAAATACCTTTTATAATACGTTAATTATGCGGCCATGCTTGCCGTTATAGGTACTGGTGTTAGTGGACATTCAGAATTGATGAAACATCATTTAATTTTAAATATTTTTACATTTTTAATACCAAAGACGTTTAGTTTTTTTATAAAAATAAAATATTTCTTATTAAAGAGAATATTATAAAAAATACTATTATAGAAAATACTCGTATCAAAAATTGCTGCTTCAGAGGAAAATTAAATACAAATTGATTATCATATTCATATTGGTAATGTGTATTCGGCACAATTATAAATTTTTTTCCCTCATCATCATGATCAAAACCATTTTCTGCTGCAAATTTTACAATCGACATTAAATAATTTCTTTCAATTGCAAACGCGAAAATAAGATTAATATTTTATATATAGGGTTATGTTTATTATTACTTTCTAACTCCTAAATTCAATACAATTAACTCTTTTAACTTCGATGTCACGTGACTAAAATTTAATCCTGCTCTAACTCTACTCCGCGTTTTCCACGCGAACTCGGCAAATAATGCTAATAGGCTCATTTTGAGTTTTGGCATTGTATAAATATAACTAGTAGGTCAGTCCAATGCTAATATTTGTTTGAAGTTGAAAAGAGACCACCACCAGATGGATACTCTGTTTGAGTGGCAATTCTTTCCGAGACTCGAATACTTATGACAATTCAACATAGATGGCGATGTGTTACAACTAAACAACTTAAACGTTGCCATTTTTATTCCATTTTGTGTATTTGGTGCATTTGATTTTGTTGCAAGTTGTAATATTTACGGTGTGCTTCTGTTGTTTTCTTTAATTATTAAATAGGTGTAAGTTTTAGTTTGTGCGATCAGGATATACCTACATAAGTATATTTTATTGGGACGCTATTATTAGGTTCTAACAAGAATTTGGTTTTCCGTTAAAAAAAAAGGTAAGCTAGGTGTATGATAAAATTGCCTAATTTCATCATTTTTTTTTTCTTTAATATTTACATTGCATAAATATTTTTTCCAGATGTAATTCCTATAGGAAAAAATAATGCCTTATAGTACCTATATTAAAATACTTTTTTTTTTTGACAGATGTCTGGAAATAAGTGTGTTTATTTCAATTGTGGATTGACACCGTATAGAGATCCGACACTACGGTTATTTCGATTTCCAGTTAAAAACCCTTCTTTGACCCAGGAGTGGATTTTAAAATCTGGTAAGAGACGTATGGTAAAAACAGTGTTGGACTGGCCCTGAAATATTTAAGTACTTAGTTTTATTAACGTATATGGAAATAACATTAATCGATCACTCGATGGTAGGCCAGATTTAGGAAATGGAAAAGCGGGACAACGGTGATCACTGGGGATCACGTTAAAAAGATTTTTATTAAATCAGGTTTTTTTTTTGTGTGGAGATCTAAAAAAAAGGTCCTCCGATTATATTTTTAAAACAATTCCGGGGTTTTTTTAAAAAAAAATCTTATCTCTTCAAAAATTTCTTTATTTATAACTTTGGATTTACAAAGTATGCCATTGGAGTAAAAAGCGAGGTATTTAGGTAAAAAGCGGGGCATTTTGGTACTTTGGCGTGGCGCGTGACAATAAGTGAAAAAGGGGGACAATTAAGTCTAAAGCGGGACGACTGGCAATTAAACATTAACGTGAAATATAGGGGTAGATTTCGATATTTTATTAAAAATTCATATTAACTGCCAAATATATTGTAGGAAATGCTGCATTGATAAACCTGAGTCCAACATCTTTAAGAAAAAAATTTGTATGCAGCAAACATTTTGAGGACCGGTACTTAACTTCAAGACGATTGCCAAGCACCGCTATACCAAAAATGTATGGTACAAATGAAACGCAAGAAATATTTGAAATAACCCATGTATCAAAAACATATTTGTCACAGCCTTCAACAAGTAGAGATATTTCTCATGAAAGTGACGAAAGTAGTAATGATACAATCGATCCATTTTTGAATCAGATTTCAAATCTTCCTTCGTCATCGTTATTGAAGAGGGAAGTGCGTCCAAAAAATAATAATCCTGAAATTTTGAAAAAAAAATTAAAGGAAACCCAGAAAAAAAATAATATTCTTCAAACACGGATCAGAGTCTTAAAAAAACAAATTTGTAATGCTAAATCATCATTAACTCCTCCTAACAAGCCACTTACTCAATTTTCTGCAGCTTTGGTAAAGATGCAACTACGAGGTAAAAAACGGATATGGTCACCAATAGAAAAAAAAACAGCTTTAGAAATTTTTTACAAAGGTCCTGGCACGTACAAATTTCTACGTAGGAGAGGAGTTATTTTACCGGCAGTATCCACAATTAAAAGTTGGATTTCAAATTTCATTTGTAACCCTGGATTTAACAAAAAAATATTTGAAAATGTAAGAATGAAAGCAGAAACTATGTCTAGTCTTCACAAGAAATGCATTTTATTATTTGATGAAATGGCCGTTAAAAAAGCCATTGAATATAACAGAAAATTGGACATTATAGAGGGATTTCAAGACCTTGGTACCAACAAGAGAAACCCAATTTTTGCTGGACAAGCATTAGTACTAATGATTAGAGGCACATTCAGTCAATGGAAAATTCCAATTGCATTTTTTTTGACAGGAGATGGTGTGGATGCTGACTCTCTAAAAGAGATAATTACTAATGGCTTGAGAATGGTCAAAGCTACAGGTTTGGAACCTATAGGAATGGTATGCGATTTGTCCAGAATAAACCAAAAATTGTATAGAAATTTGGGTATTACAGTAGATAATCCACAATTTCAAATAGACGGGCATAGGTATTTTGCATTTTTCGATGTGCCACATTTAATAAAATGCATCAGAAATAATTTTATTCAAGCTGATTTTATATTTAACGGAAAATATATAAGATTTGCTGATGTTAAAAAATTGTACGATCTCGACCAAAGCAGCAAAACTGGAAGGGCTCTAATAAAGTTAACACCAAAACATATTCACCCAAATTCTTTCGAGAAAATGAATGTAAAACTTGCCACTCAACTACTTAGTCATTCTGTAGCTGCAGCTATTAAAACAGCAACCAGAAAGGTGAATTAGTTTCGGTTACATCTGAAAATACGGCGTATTTTATTGAAACCATAAATAATTTGTTTGATTCTCTAAATAGTACAAGTCCTTATAGCTCAAGACCATGTAGTCGAGCTTACTGTGACCAGAATATCGAGGTTATTAATGCTACTCAAAGAGGATACGAACTATTTAGAGATTTGTATAAACAGACTAGTAATGGCAAGTTAACAAGACCGGATTCCTTCGATGGTTTTTTACTGACCATAAATGCGGTCAAACAATTTTATTTAGATTTAAAGGACAAAGGTCTTAAATATATATTAACCGGAAGATTAATTCAGGACCCTTTAGAAAATCAATTTTCGGTTTACAGGCAGAAAGGAGGTTACAATCGAAACCCTACTGTGAGAAGTTTTAAAGCCGCTTTTAAATTAAATATAGTTAATAATTTTATGAAACCTCCTGCTAAGGCAAATTCTGGATCAAATTCTGATGAAGACAGAAATCTATTATCTTCAAATACCTCATTAACACTCAATATTTTGAATACAACTGAAGACTTAACTGAGGACGAAAAAGCAGATAATAATGAACCAGAATGTGAAAGTAACTTGGAGGGGCCATCGAAATCAGTCGACGACTACTCCGAAGCCCCTGTCACTTTGGAAGAGTGTTCTACTTTATATTTTGCAGGATATTTATTAAAAAAGTGTTTACATAAATTTAAATGCGAAGGTTGTCAAAATCATTTAGAAGGTTCAGGAGATATGGATGACAAACACCAACTATTAATTTTTTACAAAAGTTATGATATGAGTGACAAATGTGGATTAAAAAATCCATCAACATTGTTGACTTCATTTACGAAATTATCATTCCAAATATTTGCCGAGTACTTCGATAAATATTGCACAAAAAAAGTATTACAAAATTTACGTAATATAATTGAGGAGAGAATGCACATAATTTTGCCAGAATGGTACAATTGTGACAATAACTGCAAAATTCACAGGAACTATATTCTTGAATTATTAATTGTAACACAAATTTTCAAAAATTGTAAAAATCGTTCTAAAACGGAAGTGACAAAGAAAACAAAGAAAAATGAAGTTTCCAAAAAAAATACAAAATTATCAATTCTTCAGCATAAATAACTAAACCTACCATTTTCTTTATTTTTCTTATGATTTCCTTTTCTATTTTTTTATGATACCTGAATGTACCTAACGATGTATAAATTTTACATAAAAATGTTTTTCTATGTTTAAAGTGTAAATATAATCAGCTTATGTTTTACTTCGTAAATTACTTTTTTAGTTTTATGCGATTTTTTATAACCCTATGGCAACGTAAAAATACAATTTTAAATTAAAAATGTTTTTGTTGTTTAAAAATCAATGTATTTAATGTAAACTGAATACTGTTCTGCCTAAAAACATTTAAGCTTGAAAAATACAAAATTGTTTATTAAACTAACTATATACCTAAATAAATGTTTTCCCTTTTCAATCCCTATACATTTTTTCTTTTGTAAACATTATCTATTTATAGTAATTACCTATTTCAGCTACATTATTAGGTATTGTTTTATAAAAAAAAAAACAGAAGACTGAACAAAACATATTCTATATACCTACTTACTGAATAAAATATTCATTAATTATTACATCGAACATTGAAAAACAAAGTTGTGCCCACTTTACAAAAATAACAAATTTTGAGAAGAACACTTTTAACTTTTAATATTATTTTCTCCTACAAAGTTTACTGTTAAATTCTCACAGCAATTATTTTGATATTAATGAAACTATTTAATATACCTAGTTTTAATTTATTTGTTAACCAGAAACTACAATAAAATACCTATTAATTTAAAAAAACAAACTACACGGATTTTTGAACACCTACCTACCTACCTAGTATAACTTCTGTTTTAAAGTCTGGGACGTATAATAAATAATAATATAGATACAACCATTGTATAAATATAACATACAACTGGACCCACTGGTTGCATTTATTTGCGTAAAATAACTTAAATTCACACCAAAACTAGAAAATTGCATAATGCTAGCCCATCCATTTAAAGGCCATGTAAGCAACTAATATATCCCAATTATAGGCTGGTCAACTATTCTGCGACAGTTGCCACTTTTGTTAAACTAGAGACGATGTACCGTTGATGTACCATCCAAAAATTCGTAAAATGACAACACAGCGATTACGTTGCACAATGATCAAACAATCGTAACTTCTCTCTCTGGCGCGGCGTCTAGAAAACTATCTTCTGCCTCCGACCTCTCTTAACTTAGCTACTGTCCGCTTGGAGCCGCTATGTGATGGAGATATTATAATCAAACTTTATTTACATAGGCGTTGACCTACTATATATATTTATACAATGGTTTTGGTCATTTCCCAAACCAGTTCAGAATCACTGAATTCCATTCGATTAGCTAATAGATTGTTATTACATCGCGATGTGTTCTTGAAAAAATAATTTGTTAACTGTATTTGCGAATTGGATTTGACGGTTCAGTTTTCTGTTTGAATCACTGATTTTCACATACTTTGATTTTCTTTTACTATACAGAGAATGGAGAATAGGTGCGTTTTAATCATCCGCTTCTGCTTCGGAATTGTCGGTTTTCTTGTTTTAAACTGACAGGTTAGAACGACTGAACCGACAATTCCGGAAGCAGAAGCGGATGATTAAAACCATTGATAAGGCAACGTAAGGATACGTCATATGCATTATTTTTGATATACAAAACTGGGACCGGTAGGCGTGGCTTTTGCACTCACTAAAATGGCGGAAGAGCAGCACCGGATTTACAAGTTTTTATTGTACTATTTCTGGTTAAGTATCATTATTTGAACTATAAAAAAATGAATTTCCTTTTTTATTGACATTGAGTTAAAAGGTGGTGGAAGGCCGAGGGTATAAAAGAAGGGGGTTTAAAAGCTTAAATATGCCCGGTTTTCAGCCGAAAGGTGCTGAATAAAGTAAATGAAAGAAATAAAATATAACTGATTTAATTATCACTCAAGTGGCTATTAAGCGCTGGAGAATATATTATTTGCAAAATTACAACTAATCAATGACCATGACATAACTAACTTGGGGCCGATTCCACCATTGGGTTTAACGAAGTTTAAAATGACATTTCTATATAAAATAAAATTTTAATATTCAATTAATAGTTTAAACTTTAACACAATGGTGGAATTAACCCTAGAGCGTTGAAATCATTCACAGAAAAAATAAATAGTATATTTTTGGTTCACATAAGCGACAAAAATAAGCAGAGTTCGATTTATTGGATCAGTCCTCACACGTTTGCACTAGGGCACATAAATAACCCAATTTCTATGAGCCCAATGCTTTCTGGCTTTAAAGTACAAGGTCGCAATTGTCAACTAATCTAACCTTACTTTAATTAACAGCTTTCTCGAAAGTCGAAATTAAGAACAAATGCTCATACTCTAAAAGCTCGATAATCCAGATACGAAACTTAATGCAAGGCTCGCGGAAAATGGCTAATAAGCAATCTCTGTGTAGGTAGATACACTATTCAGGAAATCAAAATGTGGATTAATCTTACTTGGTCTTGGTACTTTTGTAGATTCAGACTGAAAGGTGTTATCTTCATGTAAAACATTCAGTAAATCAGCGAAGCCACAACCAGCGGTGTGCAGGTGCACTTCTAACAAATGTAAAATATGAAGTGATCCCACTTGAGACCTACGTATAGATCCAATGACGATATTATGGTGGTTGGTTTGATCTGGGCTTCTCACCATCTGCAGAGATTATGACTATATACTTATGTAAAGGTCTACCGTAGTAACACACATGCACCACAAGTGTGCCGGTCCAATTTAATTGGTCTATGCACAATAATCATGCATGTATGATTGAAAGTCAGACAAGAATGTGAAGATAAAGTTGAAGTCTCAATCATAGTTAAAGTCACAGATGAAGTTAAAGTTAACAGTAAAAGAGTTGAAATTGTAGGCTGGTGATAAAGGGAGGCCAACATCTAGGTAAAAACCAGAATATTTCCTAATACACAATTTCTTCGCTAGGCAAAATAAGAAATACATTTGTGAGAGTACTTCCCAAGTGTTTTTTCAAAAGTTCTAAGAACAAAATTGTCGAAAATGGCCTAATCCAAGTTCAAATTCTAAAAACTTGAACATTAAAGATAAGTATCTTACTGTAAAACAAGTAAAACACCGTTGTGCAAATAATGTGTGCTGTGATTAAATAAAAGTGTACAAAGAATAAAGTTTTAATATTTTCTTATCCATATCTATGTGTGATATTTATTTTTAATACTAAACAAACGGTTATGATTTTGTTGCTAGTCTCATTAAAAAAGACTAAGTAAGTATTGATGTTAAACATTTATTATTATAAGAATTTATATACAGTATGTTCATAATGTGCACTGTACAAACTTAAATATATTCCTGAATTCATTTCAAGCATTAAAAAATGTTCTATGAACGCATATCCAATTCTACATAGTTACCAAGCTAAAAGAGTTTGAATATCAAAAGATGTATTAACATAGTATGCCATGTGTTTGAATATGTCAAAACACAGCACTGAATGTTTGATGCCTTGTTATGGAAATCGTCACTGATACTCCATACAAGCAACTCGCAAATATTCATGACAAAATCATTAAAGGTACACTATGTTGGCATATTATTAATTCAAAAACAGCAAAGGCGTGTTGCAAATTTAAATTTATCATAAAAAGGAAAAGTAGTTGACAAGTGTAGTACTGAGTAGCCAACTGACGTTTATAATTATTGTTGATAAACAACCAAAAGTTTTGAAAATGTGATATTTAAGTTTATATAGTACGTCTTGCTACATCCTGTATATGCAACTGATCATTTTAGAGATGTAAAAAATGTAATCTGGACAGCTACAGCTCAAATAAACAAACGCAGATGTAGTAGATGTGTCCAATGTAAATAAACAAATGCATAAGACCTAAAAAATGCATCAGATGTGGATATTCTAACGCAGCAATAGTTAGTAGGTTTTTGACAGTGACACCTATGAAGATCAGTATTGTGGCAGTACCAGGGTGCATCGACGATGTTCCTTAATACTTTATTCTGGAAACATTGAATAACTTCGATGTCAATTTTACTGGCACACCCCCAAAGCTGGCGATTCGCTTCATTTTCATCAATTCCTTTCAACGCACTAATCTGAAATAAATTATAGGTAATTAAAAAGGTATATTAAATGAACTATAATAAAACAAACAATACTCATGCATACACAAAACATGAAGCTCTACTTTTCAATTAGCTATAAAACTAATAAATAAAATTGGTGGATGGACAGCAAATGTAGGTTATATTTAAATAGAAATAAGAATATAAAATGCCTATAAATTAAATTTGATAAACGAAATGGCGTACGATTAATGTACTTCTCAAGAAAATGCTTGAAACATATACTGCTGAATTTAGAAGGTTACCAATTATACTTGTTGACAAACTGTATCCACGCGCTACGTTTTATAGGATAAATCTATAAATATTATTTCGTATGAAAAAGTATTATTCCAATATAGGTAGGCCCAAAAGTTGATAGATGATTTTTTTTGTATTTTTAAAAGCATACTTTTACACATTTTATACAAACCTGTCATAATACTGTCCTGTATAATATTTATAATTTTGATACTAACCTATGAAACGTTATTCCAGTCGATTTTTCACAAAAACGTCTATCGCTAGAGCAGGAACGTATAACACAGCAAGGCATTATATGCTTTATGAGTTTGTAACACTCAAAATTTGCTCAAACACAAATTAAATTCAAATTTAATTACACAAATGACACTAAAAATATAACCTATAAAATTTGACAATTTGCACTCACAGTAATGGCGGACCGGTCCCACTTTTCGCTTACGCCTGTCGTATCCCTAGGTTGCCAGATCAATGATTAAAACGCACCTGATATTTTGCTTGCCGCTGTCAGTGTCAGTGAATATTATTTTTGGAGTCACAGTTTATTGCTAAAGAATCAGTTAGCTCACTCGGACTAGTTGAAAGTTCCAAAATAACATCCATTCCAGGAATACAAATTCAGGATACGCAGAAGACTGCTGTTTTATTATAGGCGGTTGTCATATATTGTATTATCCGAGTTGCGCAGTGTATAAACTGGAACATTGAGATAAAAAGTGCCGACGAGAGTGAGCGATCTGATTCTTTAGCTATAAACTATGTCATAGGGTTCAAAATGGCCGCGCCCTATGTTGGGCGTGTCGGACCCACATACTTTGATTCATTGATCTGTATTATTTTACTGGATAGGATATAGCCCCCTAAAAAACGTTCCGAAAAATTGGCCGATTTGGGCAAATAATATGGCGGACCGGATGTTATTTAACGTAACCTCTATTTCCATTTGTCATCACATTTGTCATTTAATTGTGTCAACAAGCTACGATGAGATGTTTTTATTGTGGAAAGCAAAGTAAAAAGAGTATGAAATAAACAATAAACGTTCATTCCTGACGACACAATATGATTCACGTTTCCATTTTTATATTTTCTTTCATAAAAAATCAAATCATGGGTGAATTTTCCCGAAGGACATCGCCCGCAAAAGGAATAGAAGAAGAATACGAAGAAAAACTAATCAAATTATAGGTTAGGTATGTCAAATTATCCCAAGTTTCAGTTCTGTGAACCCACCATAATTTGCCCAAATCGGCCAGCATTGTTGCACTTCCGGTCTCCTTGGTGGAACGGTTTTTTAGTATGTTAAATATAGCATATATCCTATCCAGTAAAACAATACAGATCAGTGCTTTGATTACTATACGAGGCAAGAGAGAGGTCCGACACGCCCAACATAGGGCGCGGCCATTTTGAACCCTGTGACACAGTTTACAGCTAAAGAATCAGATCGCTCACTCTGCGTCGGCACTTTTGATCTCAATGTTTCAGTTTGTACACTTTGCAACTCGGATAACACAATATATGACAACCGCCTATAATAAAACAGCAGTCTTCTGCGTATCCTGAATTTGTATCCCTGGAGTGGATGTTATTTTGGAACTTTCAACTGGTCCGAGTGAGCTAACTGATTCTTTAGCAATAAACTGTGACTTCAAAAATAATTCACTGACACTGACAGCAGCAAGCAAAATATCAGGTGCGTTTTAATCATCCGCTTTTGCTTCCGGAATTGTCGGTTTAGTCGTTTTAACCTCTCAGATTAAAACAAGAAAACCGACAATTCCGAAGCAGAAGCGGATGATTAGAACGCACCTATTAAAAATAGTGCGCCAAGATGTAGGCAACACGTAATAAGGGTTCAAAATGGCAGAGTTTTCTATCTCCTTTTAAGAGGCACTCAGAAAGCTACGCATTGCGGTCATTCTCCGTATAGTAAAAGAAAATCAAAGTATGTGGTCGGACCTCTCTCTTGCCCCGTATTGTAATCAAAGTATGTGCTGATTTTAAACCAAACTTTGCTGACCATTGCCAGATTTAGTTCTGAGGATTTAGTAGAGAATTAGGCATTCCAAACTGAATGGCTACCAGTGGGTTCTGACGGGTTATGATATGGCAAAATTATGGCAACCCTGTAGGCCTGGTGATTTGACAAGGTCAATGAAATAGATAATTACATAGATTGATCATCCATATTTTTCAAAATAAACATAAGCTTATGCCTTGAAGTAAAAATGTAAGCAATTATTTTTTTTAAATATCTAAAGGCTAAAAATTGGTTTTAAAACACATTTTTGCTAAACCGATTCAAATTAATAAATATTTGCCAGACAATATGGCCGCTCGTAAACGACCAGCTTTGAGCAATCTATATAACTATATATGTATCATTGACCCTGTTAATGACAACATGACAACAGGGTTGCCATATCTAAACTGTCATTACCCACTGGTAGCCATTTGGACAGGTCGTTGGAATGCCTAATTGCAAATGCTCTCTCTTTTTCTCTCTCTCTCTCTCTCTGATGTTACCTCCAGTGCAGGATTAGCCCATAAGCAACTTAAGCAATTGCTTAAGGTATCACATCTTTGAGGGCACCAGAAACAGCACCAAAAAAAATATTTGCTAGCACATGAAAGGTAAGGCTATTTGAATAACCGCGCGTTTTATATTGACTAGAGCGCTGACATTTGAAAGGAGTTCCAGTCGTAGAGATTGTCTATTGACAAATTTAATACGCAGGCAAGGATTAAGCTTGGAACAAAGTTTTGAGAAACAAATTCATGAAGAGAGTGTTTACTTATGTTGGTCATGTGGAACGAAATTTTGCAAACCTTCCGAAAAGTCTGTGGGTCGCTCAGTGCTAAGTCATAGTAGGGGAAGCAAAAGCGATACTAGCGCTAGCTGCGGTTAATTCGTGCATTTTAGGGCGATATTTTGTAATTTTAGCATATCAAATACAAGTATACATTTAACTTTTTTTTTTTTTAAAGTAGGTAAAAACAATGCAATAAGCAACCTCAGTTGCTGTATTGAAAATTGTAAAAATACCAGCAAAATAAAACAGTTTAAATTATAAAAAAATTCAGTAGCAAAGTGACAATTAAATTAAAGAAATAAATGGGTAGGTGTACAATAAAAAGAAAAATTACCTTTAGTTTTGTAATAATAACAGTAATACTGGAAATAGTAGGCATCAGAAACTTGAAAGGTTTTAAATAAACAATAAATTATCATTTTACAATGTTCTTCAACATCCCTTTAATTTTAAATGTTCGGCAGGGACAATATTTTTGCGTATATAGTTGGAATGCCATTTTGTGACTTACTGATAGGAAACCAGTTTTAATAATTCATTCTATGTTTTCTTTCGATCTAAAATAAATATATAAATAAAAATCCTTGTTTATATATTTTAACTTCACGCTATTATTTTATTGGTATTTTTTATTTTGATAGAATAAGTTAATTCTTCGCTGTTGCTAGGTACACGCTAAAGTGTACACAAATCAAAAAATTATATACACGCGAAACGTCATATTGCTGTGGTGCGAGGTGTTTGTGTGAATGCGTCTTATTTGTTTTCATTAACCTTAGAAGCAAATTTCACATACATGAACAAATAATAATAATAAGGCCATGACAACAAGAAAACGAAGCAACGACTACTCGTTTTGCTCTATACCCAGCTACGCGGACCGGCATTAAAACCAACGGCCTGTACACAGCTCACCTACTCTGACAAGACGTTTCGCGTGTATATAACTTTTTGAATTGCGTACAAGTTAGCGTTTACCTAGACACTGTGTTAATTCTTCAAAGACAATTTATTAGACTTAGGCAACTTCTTATACATTTTCCCGTAAATACTGTTGCCTGCCTATTTTTTGTTATTGATTTTTATTAATTATACTTACTTTTTTTAGTTTAAGCTATAAAAATATATAATAATAAATTAATGTTTTACTTGTTTTACAAATCCATATACTTTTATTAAAACTAACATATATACTTGTTAATTACGAATTGTATTAAACATTGTATTTTGAGTATACTCAAAAATAGTCCATTAATACATAAATTAATTGGCGCTGCTGTCACGCACGGAGTGAAAACTTGGGTGTGCGATGTAAGCTGGAGGAGCCAGTGACACTGTAAGGTGCGTTGTTAGCGCAAGTCAAAAGCAAAATTAAGTACATATTTTTCGTTCATTCTCACCTTGTATAACATAGAAGTATACCTACCGATTAACCAGAAAAAAGTGATATTGACTTTTGTAAATATTTTTAAATTACCCGTATGTTAAAAATTCTTAAAAATAAATATCTATCAAAATAGGCATATCTACCTATTTGTCAATTTTTTAATTGACGTTCAAACATTTTTAAATAATTAACATAAAGAGCGACACTAATATAGAAAAAATATCTGTGGTTTCACAGGTGACAGGCATGGCGAAGCATTATTTTGATTTTACTATATTAAAATGATTGGAATGCGTGAAATAGGCCCCATAAGAAATGCATGGGATTTTAAGAACATTATTAAAGTAGTTAGCTTGAACCAAAAATTTAGAAAAGCCATCTGATTCTAAGTTAGAAGTAATTAATTATTGAAGAAAATAATTTTGTTTTACATTTTCGGACAAAGAATGATTAAAAACGTGAAAAAAGGTCTTACAAAGTGCACGCATGCAATACTGAGGCATCAGTAAAGGGTTACAGTAATGGTAAAATTAGCTGATGAAAAAAAATGCGGGAATAGTATATTAAAATACAAGTTGCAGAAGACATATTCCCGCATGAATTAGAAATTTGACCACGAGCGACGAAAAATAGAGTGGACAAACGAAAGAATGCAAGAATAGCCCCTCGCAACGTGTGTTTTATACTATTTTCTCGATTTTTGTTTTATTTACCAATATTTTTAATCTTTTTATTTTTGTGGTCGTTGTTAGTTGGGGATTTTTTTTGCAAAATATGTCAGTTGGTAACACTTAGTTAGTTACTAATTAACCAGAGATAAGGGAGATAAAGATAGGAAACGCCCATAAGAAGCCAATGCTTAACAACGACCAGCTTTATCGCAGTTAACATCTGACTCACTATGTGGCGCTTTCATCGATATCAAACAATGCAGCGGGAAATTTAAAAACCTGAAAATAAAGGTTATATAAATATCGACTGCACTCTCATGTTCTTTTAAATAAACAAAAAACAATGTAATTACGCTAAATTATTTATTAAAAAGAATACTACATTTACAGTCTATTATCGATTAATTATTGTAAATCTATATTCATTACAAATATTTTTTAATTTTGGATTGTTATTTGTAACATTGCATTTTTGTTATTATTTTCCAAACGAATGGCCAATGATTTAAAAATGTTGAGTGCCAATTCAATAATGGGAATTCAGATATTTTTCGTCGTATATCAAATCTTCTTTCCAACGTTTTGAAGCCATTTTCTTGTTCTAAAACAATAAATAATACATAAATACCTACTTTGTGACAAAAGTTAATTACTATTTGTGTTACTTACATCAATAGATCTTACGTACTTTGGTTAATTAAAGAACGCCACATTTAGGTTATTAAATTTGTTCATGTGGCATGTGTTACTAATGCAATACGTTCCTCGACTTATTGTAATATTACAAAATATAATTATTGTCCTCAAATTTCACACAAAAACGGCCACAACAATTTCGCTTAATTCATCTAGAGGATAACACAATCATGAACTCAAAATTTAAAATTTAAATTCAGGATTCTTTGATATACATAAAACTAACTGACATTTATATTTACAAACTGTCCACTTCTACTGTCTGTCTCAGTGTTGCCAACCGTACGATTTAAATTGTAATTATACGATTTTTTAACTCTCTGTACGATGTACGATTGTATCAGTGAGATTGTACCACAGACCTTGATCGTACGTAAAAATATTTAAATATCAGCAACAACTTCAGAACATAAAACAATAAAACTCAAAAACTACTTGCAAAGATTCATAGGCCGTTCGTAGTTTCTGCAAGCAGTCATTTTCGTTCTGACTTATCGTGATTTTGATCATGGTGATTTTGTACACCGACTATCATTGCATAAGAAAAGCTAGCATGCAAAATTTCAATCACTTTCAAGTGACAGTCATTGATTACTTTAAATGTGTTAATTTAAAGATTCATGTATTTTCTTAAGTTTTTTTTTTTCGTTGTAAACATTTTTATATATATAGATAAATAAATTATCATGCCAAAGTTTTTTTTGTCATTCCATTTAAGTTATATTATGCTATGCATGTATCTATTGTACATTTTTTTTTGTCGAAATACCATTTTTCTACTATACTTGTACGATCTCTCAAAAAAAATATTTGGCAACACTGGTCTTTCTACAAACGACGTAGACCTGTAGTTAACATCTGAGATGCTAGATGACACCACCGTTGCTGCGGTCGCTGCGTTTCCAATCTTTATGTCCCTAATCTCTGTAACCAACTATCAGATGGAATTAATCAGTCATTCCAAACAGTATGTCTAAAGGGTTGCGACATACGATGTATTATATCTACAATACATGAAAATATAAATAATGGATTAAATTTAAATATTTTATGTCGAACACAATAAAAATATTATTTAAAAAAAAATCGCTAATAAATTGATAGGCTTTGACTAATATTTCAAATAAAAATTGCGTCCGAGATGGAAGGCTATGTCGCAACCCCTTTAGATTTACGAGCCCTTCCCACTGGCAGTTATTAGTGATGTCACAAAAAATGTCACCCAAAATCGGTTAAGAATTAGCTTCATTCTTCAACGATTTTGCGTGCGAGAATACGATATTCTTGCACCAAAATCGAGAACATAAATTTTAGTATTTTAGCCAATTCTGCAAGTAGTATCATAACTCTGTGTATTTTTTATGATAGGAATCAGTTCGGGTTACCTACCAGCCTCTTAACTGAATAATTTGAACATTTGATTGATAGACAAAAAGTCCAAACGGCCCTGAACCAAATTTGGTTTATCTGCTCTGATATAATCGGAGGAATACACCAAACCTAACTTCATAAATATATTCATGTAAATTTATTCCCCAGAGACACCGATCCAGCATCTCTCGTCGTTTAACTCTTTGAAGCCAAATGAGAAGTGAGATAAAACGAGATAAAACTAGTAGAAATTAATTAACGAGTTAACTTAGCGTTAACGCTTTCTGTTCACGATTTTGAAATATGACACAGAATTCGAGGGAATCTTGAATGTTACGCAATTTATATAGAATTATTATCCCATAAAAATGTTGCCGTCCTAACAGATTTTTGTTGTTTTTAATTATTATCACATAAAGTAGTGAGAACTTTATTTTGCGATTAAAACGAAAATTACGAGTTTTGACTTTCATACTCACTTTCTAAAAACTACTAATAATTTAATTTTTAAAAATACCTTTAATAATTTTTATATTATAACTGCAAAATAAAATATATATCAGACTAAAAATAATATTTATTGACAACCTATTTATAATAAAAATAAATTCTGACAGCGGTGGATGTTGGCCGGCCGTGGTTGCATCGTTTGACCATGTGGAATGTAATAAGTCGGCAGGTCATTGTTCTGTAACTTCTCGAGCCCCTAGAGAAGTCTTGTAAGACTTTCCCAGTTTCTTTATCATCGGTTGATGCCTGTTGTCTGCGGGAACTTGTTTTTCTATTGAAGCTTCTCTTGGTTCTTGTATATTCCTTGGAGTGATAAAATTTGATTTGGAATGTTCCTTGAAGAGACCTCATTTTTGTGGTATAGCAGTGGGTGCTTAGTTTAGTTGGCTGTGGGATTTAACTTTAGTTTTCTACGCGAAAGTTGTAGGTGTCTCATCTGTCTCACTATCTCTCACTATCTCTCACTATCTCTCACTATCTCATTCTGGACTACTTTCGGAAGAAATCTAGGAAAAAGTATATTTCGTTTAAGGGTCCTCGTTGAGTAGATTTTGTAGTTTGACTTGTAAGTAATGTGTGTGTGTCTCGTTTCGTTTCATCTATCTATGTTGGCTTTCTTTGGTTTTCTCCCGCTGTTTTTTTTTACGTAATTATTTACCATTTTGTTGATGTCTATGTCGAAAGGGCCTCTTGTGTCTACATTTTCATTTAATACTTCGATAGGTTTTAACTTCGTTGTCGAATGTATAGAATTACTGTAACCCAGAATGGCGTAGGACATTTGTTCTTTGATGGAAATGGCCGTTTCAGTACTTGTTAATATTCTCAAGTGTTCTACTATTGTGGAATTAAATCTCTCAATGATTCCGTTGGATTAAGGATTGTTAGATATTGTGTAGTAAATTAAAATTTAATGAGCATCTACGAAATCATGTACAACGCCGTTTTTGAACTTTGTACTACTATGTTTTCTGCTGTTGCGTTTTCTATAGGATAAGCTTGACCGTATTTGGAAAATGCATCCACACTTGTTAGGAATTTCTCTCTACATGCTTGAACGACATCGATGTGAATTATCTCTAGAGGTTTTGTAGGAGTTGGTATATGCATGAACTTCGGCGGAGTTCTGTCATATTTATTTTTTTGACATATAACAAAGAAATTGGTGATGTTTTCTATGTCTTTCTTCAGATTTGGCCAAAAATATCGTTTTCTAATTTGTAGTTCGGTCTCGTTCACACCTTTGTGATTGGTTTCTCTTTTATAATAATTTTTGATGAGGTCTCTTTGTCTTTCTGGATTGTTCACGTCTTCTAATAGGTTATTACATTTCACCATATCGTAAGACTTGTGTTTGAATATTATCCTGATAGTCTTGTTCATAAATATATACTTCATCGCTTTCGAAAAGACATGCATATTTTCTTTTTGTCTGTAAATATTTTTCAAAAAATTTGATGTCGGCTTCAAGATCGTTCTTTCCCAGTTGGACGTGGACTCGTAGTTTATTCGGAAAATGTTTGTGACATTGCTGGAGGTCTTGCTTCATAAGTCACTACTTTGAAGATAATTTGCTGATTGTAGTAGTTTAAGGGTTTTTATGAAATTTGGATCTCTAATATGGGATTTTCTATTGAAGAATGTCTTGTGTTATCATTGTTTTCTTTGGGACTTACGTTTTTTTTTTTTCATTTTCTAAGTAAATATCTGGTGCTTCTTGTATTTCGTTAATTTTTTGGTTTTCGCCGGAATTGTTGCACATTATCCATGCATCGTCATCGAGATTTTCAAGAAAATTTTCTATACTATGGTCTGTGTACTGGATATCTTTGGTGTGTACCTTTATTCTTGACAAGGCGTTTACATTAGTGTCGGCTTTTCCTTTTTATAGACCACCTCGTAATCGTATTCTTCTAGTCGAAGCCTCCATCTGACTAGCTTCGAATTTGATTCTTTCAGTGAAAATAGATATTAAAGAGGTGGATGATCTGGCAAGATCTTGAACTTTCACCCAAATAGGTAAGGTCTGAAGTATTTGGTGGCCCATACTATTGCAAGCACTTTTTTCTCGATCGAAGCGTAGGTGATTGGTTTATCACTTCCAATAGTACTTAAAGATAGAATGGCTCCAGAAGCAAAATTGCTTGCATCTGTTGTGAGATTAAATGGCTTTGAAAAATCCGGATACTGACGCAATGGTTCGTTGGTCTGAAGGCTTTTGCAGGTGTTAAAACATTTAAGAAACTCTTAAGTATGTTCTATCTTAGTGCCCTTCTTTAGACATTTGGTCAACGGCATTGTAATCCTAGCAAAGTCCTTGATAAATTTCCGATAGTAGACCTAAAAATCCACGAATCTCTTTGTTTTTGGAACTAGGTAGATGGCGATATCTTGAGTTTTTGCAGGATTGGGTTTTATCCCGCTTGGAGTGACGATATGTCCTAAAAAATTGACTTTCTCTTTAGGAACTCACATTTGTCTTTATGAATGTTGGTATCTCGAAGTCGTTGAAAGATTTTTGCCAGATTTAACATGAGTTCTTGCAAGGACGTTGAAAAGATAATAATGTCATCCATAAAAACACGAGGCATATTTCTCCTTGTAGTCCTTTTAGAACGTTGTACACGAGTCGCTGCAAAGTTCTGTTGCAGAGGCGTTTTTGAGACCACAGGGTATTTTTACAAACTCGCAATGCCCATTTTCTACATTGAAAGACGTCTTTGGGATATCCTCCTCTGCCATCTCTATTTTCGATGGAATCCACTTACTAAGTCTAATGTGGCACCGTCCAAGTTTATCCAGGATATCTGAGTCGGATTAGTGGTACCGTTTGTTTATCATTGACCTTTCTGTAGTCAACCACGATACGCAATTTGATTTTACCTGAGGCATCGGGTTTTTTGGAGGGCCATGGGGATTGGCTTGATCTTATAATCCCTTCTTCTAACATGAAAGGAAATTTGGTTTCTGGCTACTTCTGTGTGGATGTATGGACTTCGTATAGACTGGTAATTCATCTTTTGTCTTGATATAGTGTTTGACTTCATTTGCAAATGTAAGCAGAGAGTATGGTCGGTGAAATAAATCTGACTATCTCCCTAGACCAAATATCAGCGACTGTTTCTCTAGAGAAATAGTCAATATTTGGTCTAGTGAAATAGTCGTCCCAAATATAACACGACCTTGATTAATATTCTGCTTTTTTTGTTGTTGCTAAATTTCTAGAATATTTTATAATTTAATTCTACATAATTTTGGTATTAATAATCAATTGATTAAACCCCTCGAGCTGAGCTCTCGGGCTCTAATCAGATTATTAATGCCAAAAATTATATCTCGTTAAATTAATAATAAAATGTTCTCGAAATTTAGATTCAACAAAAATAGCCGACTATTATCAAGGTCTTGGTATATTACCCTTGAATATTTTTTGCACAGTCGACGAATATGTTTTTTCTTTTCCTAGTTTAAGTAATCTGTTCTTATCAGATCGTCGATATCTTGTGTCGAGTTTTGTTGTAGAGATTTGGTATTTTTTGACGTTGAATTTAAGATAGTTTACGGGTTCCAGAAGGGCTTGGATTGGATCAGGTGTGCGAATTAAAATTACTGACCAGGCTAGTTGGTCATTGGTGGTAGTGTCTCTTTAATTTCAGCGTTATCGATGTACTGCTTGGGAATAAGGATGGTTCCTTGGTCATCTTTGAGAAGTAGTCGGACTCGGTTATCAAAATTTGGTTTTAACTGTAATGAACAAATTTGGGATTTATTCGTTTCGTAATATTGGATGGTGATGATCGATTTTCGGTTATCAATTTGGATTCTGGAAAATTTAGTCGAGGTTGAAAAAGTTTTAGGTTGTCGAGGCCTATAAGACCATCAAATGTCTTATGAAATTTAAAAAGCTGTTATTTCAAGAGAACTCTGGGAAAGAAAGTATTTCGGCACTGTAATTTTGTGCATAATGTGATGTTTATTTATTTTCAAACAACAGTTTATTTATTAATAATTTATTTAAACACTTATTTATTTTAAACAATACTATTTTAATTTATATATACTTCAAATGCCTTTAAACTGATCACTATTTATATTCACCACTGTCTATCTACTAATTACTATTTATATACACATTTCTAAAATTTGGTGGAGTCGAGAAGCTTCTCCACCAAACTAGAAATATTTCGAACAGTCCAGAAATATTATCTCGTCCTTTCTCGAACATCATCGAAATCCCCTCCGCCATAGTCGTCCCATAGGTTTGGTCTTAAGGGGTTTAATTATGTATAATAATCGGACAAGTTGAGCCTTAAAGGCCAAATAAGACAGAGAGGGACTTGTAGGGTTAGAGCATGACTGAATAATGAAATGGCTCACATAACAATAATTTTGAAAAATAGAAGTTATGACAAATGGTTTATATTTGACGTAGCTTTGAAAGCATTGGGAAGCAATTTCGGGATTTAGGAAGGACTTTCTTGATCCAGTGTCTATAAGAAGTTTAATAAAAGGTTCAAAAATTTCGATGAAAGGTAGTTCTTTTTTATCGGAGAGAGAGAGAGAGAGAGAGCGGAGTTCGAATAATTTTTGGGGTTTACTCTTGGGTCTTCTTGAAAATTTTCTTCTTCTTTATATTGGTATCTTTGTTCGCATGTAGGTTGTTCTTTTGTGAAAAATTCCAGGTTGTTTTCTTCTAAAGGATTTTCATCATATTGTTCGATGTTCTTTGAACGTAAATTTGGTTGGGGTCTTGTTGTTGATATACTCATAGTTGTTGGTTTGAGTTGTCGCGATGGGCCAGGTCTTGATGACCAAGCGTTTTGTTGTTGCGGTAGTCTAAATGTGGGAGGTCTCATATCTGTTCTTGGCTGATTAAATAATGGTTTTTGAAAGTTATAGAATAATGATCCAAACGGAGGTTGAGGGTTTGTATATCTCATCATTGGTGTCGACATAGGTTGTGGTGGTTTAAACACTTGCTGATGCCATGATACTGGTGCTGCTGGAGTAAGTTGGAATCATTGTGGTTGTGTAGAGGCTTGCTGGAATATTTATTGTCTAGGAGTTTGGATGTTGTTGGTTGGTCTTTCATTTAGTGTATTTTATGGTACCTTTTCTGGGCGTACCTAATATTATTTTCTTTCTGAATGTATTGTATGGCTGCGGTTAGGTAAGTTAGCCTCATTGCTCTTATTGTGGACCCCATTGGTTCTCGAAGTCCTGCCAAGAAGGAATTTAAGGCTTGTTAACAAAATAATTCCTGTTTGCTTCTTTTTATTTCTGGGTTTTGGGTATGTACTTCGATATAATTTGATATAAAACTGATTTGGTGTTTCATTTGGACCTTGTCGCATATTTACCAGATCTATTGTAAGGGTATTTTCATTATGTTGATCCCAAAGCGTATTTTTGATGTATTCCCAGCTTTCAAAGCCGTATATTAATATAATCTCTTTTGCTGTTTCTGTTAATTTGCTGGTTATCCCATGGAGTAAAATTTTTTTTTTGATATTCGCCAATTTTCTTTGATCGGAGTAATGGTTTAGAAGTAGAGTAGATACTTTGATAAATTCGTACAACTTGTTTGGAGTTCCATCGAAATTTGGAGAATGCACAGGTTCTTGACATCGAATGGTGGTACAACCGTCTTGATGGTAATGGAAACGTTGATGTTTTTTAGTGTCTCGTCTAGGTTTGAGTTTGATACACTTAAGGCACTAAATTTAAGTCTAATTCTTCTGAACTTGAGTTAAAACTTCGCATTCGAAGATCACATGATATGAGAATTCTTCCTCTTCCATGTAAAGTCTACACGTAGTGGGAGCATTGTGTAATCCCATTACATAAAGGTGTTTCAGCAAGCAGTGCCCCGTTAGTAATCCCACAATGTAGGATATCTGAGGCCTTGCGAGTTGTAGTGCCTCAGTAGTCATGCGTGGGTTTGGTCCCCTTAGCATGAGCTTACTGATTATGTGCCCTCTTATCTGTTGCCAATGAATTTGGTGTTTTATGGTTACCCACCTGTTTACTGCCTGTCGAGCAGAGGTTTTGCTTATCCCAAATACAGGTTCGAGTCCTGTGAATGGTAGATCTGATCCCTCTTTGGCGAGTTCATCAGCCTTTTCATTTGCCAGACCTTTGTGCCCTGGTACCCACGCCAGTTTTACCTTGTTGTGGGTTGCCAGATCATTTAGAATTCCAAGGCAGTTCCAGACCAGCTTTGACTTAATTATGTTTGAATCAAGAGCCTTTAAAGCTGCCTGGCTATCTAAGAGAATTAGGATGATTTGTTTTTTGTACTTCCTTCTTAAATTTTCTCGTACACACAATTCGATTGCATGTATTTTAGCCTGAAATACAGTGGCATGTTTTCCCAGTGAGACGATAATGTCGCATTTGGGTTTAACTCTATGTACGCCAGAGCCTGTTCCCTTGTTAGTTTTAGATCCATCCGTATACCATACGAGGCCGCTAAGCAAGTATTTATCTGCCTCCTTATTTACCTCGTTCCAGTTACAGTTGACCTGGAAGAGTCTGTTAAAGGTTAAGAGGGGTGTCATGTGATCTGATCCCATATTTAATATAGAATCATTTACTTCATGTGTTGTTCTGGTATGTTTTATATGTCCTAGTCGGTTCCATAGAGGCTGTCGGTGTACTTCTTAGTGCTCCTGTAATACAAAGGCATGCCAGCCTCTGTACTCCTGAGATGGGTATTGAGGGTTGTTTTCTGGTTTACTAAGGCCACCAAACAACCGCTCCATAAGTTATCATGGGTCTTGTTATTGCCAAATATAGCCAGTGGACCATTTTTGGTTTTAATTCCCATGTTTTTCCAAATGCGCGTCTCCCTACAATGAGAGACATTTTACATTTGTTGACCACTTTTTGTAAGTGTTGGTTCCAAGTATGCTATCTAGGATAAGACCCAGATATTTTACTTGGTTCGTTTTGTTTAGCCTTCCTCCAAACAGAGTCGGAGTTTCTAAAACCTCCAATTTTGTTTTTCGAGTAAAGGTTACGAGTTGTGCCTTGTCAGGGTTTACCAAGAGGTTTTCCCTAACGCACCACATTTCTGTCAGCCTAAGAGCTCTTTGCATGAGTTCAAAGACAAAAATAACTTCCTATCTTAAATTTAATAAAAGATGAGGGAATAAAAGACAACCTTCTTTATTTTATAAAAATAAATCAACTATTTTTCCCTCTTCAATTAAGCTATATTACAAAACAATCAGGTTATCGACCTGTTAAATGGACTGACTAAGTGATTTCCCCTTATACTTTACAAAGGTATAAAATTAACAAAATAAACCTGTTAAAAAAAAGAAAATGTGACACAAAAACCTTATGATATAGGTGTTTCCCTAAAACTACCTATCTAGTAACTAAAATCTAGCAAAGTTAAGTAATTAAATATAAATAGGTATATCTTTTAAGTAAAAGATATAACGTTCTAGTTTCGAACACAGAAACTACATGCAGAATAAGTCTTGCAAAGTTAAGTAAATAAACATATATGTATATCCTTAAGTAAAAAATATAACGTTCTAACTATTTAATACAAAAACAACACGCAAAATAAAAAAGTTTCTTAAAGTGATTACTATGTAATTTTGTGAATCGTTAGCGTTGGATCCAAGGCGAAGGACTAAAATGCGCAAAAGGGTGAAATTTTGACCGTTAAGCAGGCGTTAGATTCTGTTGTACATTATAGTACCAACAGGCATAAAGTAAACTTAAAAATAAAATTGTGAAACGTTGAAGTGTATGTTAAATAACAAAAGGTTTTATTACATAAAAAAAGAAATAAAAGATTAATTAACTTAGCTGCTCATTCCGCAGCCCCCAGAATGATACTTTTCGAGCCCATCTTCGTGCTTTTCATCTACGCTTTCCAAAGTATGGTGTCCAGGTCCAATGGATTTCATAAAACGTCTCGCTCTCACCAACAAAGTATTCAGCACGTTGGAGATCGAGAAAAGACGTCTCTCAGTGCCTCTAGCAGTCCAAAGAAAAGTGGTGATGACGTCGCACCAAATCAACGTTGCGAGCCAGAGCTCGATAATGAAAAGACAGTAAATTGACTGTATCCCGTAACGTGCACCCTAAAAGAAGGTACAAAACCTAAATCAGTCTATCGAAACCAAAAATGTAAATTCCCCCAAGTGACTAAAAATAATTATTAACATCCCTTAATAGTGAACGTTACAAAATCCTAGATAAAAAATTTAATATATACAGTACCTCAAAAATAAAATAAATTCAGCGCTCAGCTGGAATAAAACTAGATTATTGTGACTAAAACAAAATAAAACTAAATAAATTAAATTACCTCTTTCGCGAGGGTTGCCAAATAATCACTCCATTAATCCATATCACCATCCATAAAATATTCAAATACATCAGAGGCTGGAAAATCCGAATTCAGTGGCCAAGATAGAACGTTGAAACCCCAAGAAGGCTCCTCGAACACGAGCTAGGTCGTTGTACACAAAATACAAAATACTTCCAAAACAACCAATTTCCGAACAAAATATTGTTCTTACACAACTACCTAGAGTATAAGTCACACCTTCACTAAATCCCAAACAAGGATGGCACAAATTTATCAAAATTACAATATAATTAATTAGGCACAACTTAGATTCTTGTGGCTTCAAAATCGTCTATCGGTTTTTTTCTACCACAAAAGCTTCTAGAAAAATCAGCTTATAGAAAAATCATCTTCTAGAAAAATCCGCGGTCCTCGCCGCGAAAGACATCCAGAAAATTCGTTTCCCTAATAGGCAATCAAAGGGGCGTTTGATTTGAGACTCGATCGAGCGAGCGTCGAGGAGACCGAGAAGTGACGACGTCACAATAGAGCATTGAATCAAATCAAATAAAACAGAGTAAAAAACATAACCTCTCTTTTTTATGATTCTTGTTTCTGGTTTGTATGTTAAAATAGTGAGCAAAAAGTAAAGAAAATGGAAAAACTTTTAATAATAAGGGGTAATGGCCATGAAATGCAGCATTTACCACAAATGCCCGCTTCGCTCTCATACTCCATGACTGTGATTACTAGTGATTAGATCTGGACAGAAAAAATGTATTTTCCAAACACACATTTTGTATTTTTTTATGATGAATAATTTTAGCTATAAGACAAAAGCGGCTAAGTAATTTGTTGACTTCTTGTCTGGTCTTTAATTTTGAGATTCAAATTTGTTTGAAAGTTAATTAAAAAGAGAAAGGTAGAGACAGAGACAAATTTCTCCCTATTCTCGATCTTTCTGCACTGAGAACATCGAGCTCGCTCTATGTTCTCGCTCCAAAGCGAAACAAACACTTTAGGGATCTCTCGGAGTGTCAATTCAAACACTTTTGAAGCGCTCGGAGATCTCCGATGATCAAATCAAACGCACCACAAATGTAATAAACCATTTCTACAAACTAATACACCTACACTAACCAATCACAACACGCAATATAAAAATCAATATTAGTACAAACTAACAGACCTCTATTGACCAATAAGAATTAACATTCACAAAACCCCTACTAACAGAAATGATTCCAGAATGTTCTAGAATATCTACTATAACCAGGGCCAAATAGAGGGAGCCGGGAGCAATTCCCGGGGCCCGGACACGACACAAATGGGGGCCGGCAGCGGTATAAGGGGGGCCCGGCAACTGGATTTTTTTTGTCTTGTATAAGAACGACACAAGAAGCACAAGACGAGACGGGGAAGTGTTTGGTTGAGGATTTTTTTTTTTAGAAAAAGCAATTCAAGTAGAAAAGGAAAAGTTTTTGGTTAAGGACCTTTTTTTTAAAAGCAATTCAAGCAGAGGAGGAAAAGTTTTTGTTTGAAGAGCTTTTTTTGTGAAGGGGCCTGATCTAGAGAATTGTCCTGGGGCCCGGCCTGGCTCTCGGCGGCACTGACTATAACTACACCTAAAACACTAGAACAACCCAAATCATAACAATAATTTACCAACGTAACCTAATCCTACTAACTGTTACAAGAAATAAAAAACCCATATAATCTGATATAAAAAAACATTACAATAAAACTGAAATAATAATGATGTCCAACACGAAACTATAACTCGGGCAGTTCCAAGTGCACAAATAACGCGAACAAAGTGTTCCGTGTCAACGGAACTTCAACCTAAAAACTGTCGAATTTAAAGGTCAAACTAATGACAGTACAAAATAAACATTATATTGTCAATAACATTTAAAATATTAATTTAAAATACAAATAGTGATGTTATTACTAATATATAAATTGAGTTCAATGGTCAGAATCCCTAAAATAAAGGTGATAATAAACCAGTGTCGAAAACAATCCGAAAATGGTCCTGAAAATATCAACTTTGCAGTCAAATCAAAGAAAAACTGCCTCCAAATGCAAAATACACATGAAGCAAAGTATTTAACAAATGAAATATGTCTTAAAAATGAAATTATGATTTAAAGATGTCTCAAGAAGTGTTACAAAATAAACAAACGTGATGTAGTGAACAAGAATTACTTTAAAAAGTGTCTCTATCAAAACAGAACAAATACAAGGTAAATATTAGGTTCTAAACAGTATACACATAGTTATTTAAACGATTTTCTATTCATATATATGACTTAAGAGTTTTGGAGGGTAGCAGATAAAGTATTTGTGTTTAAATTAAATTTCTGATAACCTCAGTTCGTTGGCTAAAATAAAACCGTTACAATGAACCATGAGTTCGGCAACAGTAACTCGTTTTGTAGTATCATTGAGGGTCGTGCTTTTAACTTTTCGGCCAAGTTCTTCACAGGCAGAACACACATCAACTTGGGACGATCAAAAGAATATGTAAAATTTTCATGAAAGTACTTTAAATAAAAACTATATTTCATTTTAGAGTCAGGAAATTTGTCGATAAACATTTTATGCATTTGTTTAACATCCAACGTAACAGGTAAATACTTTTTCACTACATTAGCATAATGAAATACCTTTACATATTTACAGCTTTATATGTTCATTTATTTGAAAACACATCTCAGCTGTTATTAAATTATGCCTAGATTTAATAGGTTTACCTCTATTATCTCTTGGAGTGGTTCCAGACGTAAGTAGATGGCATAATCGTCTAACATGCCTTTTGCCAACACCATATAAACTCAAAAATGCTTTCTTGCATACATGCTTAAGTACTCCGTCTAAACAAGTATTAAACAAAAAATTATTAGGTCTCGCTTTAATGCACTTTGAGATTTTCTGGTTCTCTCAATGGGGGCTACTTCTATCAGACTTTGTAAATAGGAGTCTTGTCAGTTTTTGTTATCAAAATCATGTAACGATGTTAACAATGCACGTCTGTCGATTCCTGAATACTGTTCACAACATTTTTTGCGACAACTACAGTTGATTCCAGTTTTTTGCGCCAAAACCTTTTTTCCGACATGATTAAAATGTGCTTCACCTTTCACTTATTAACTTCACTTTTATAGTGGGAACGAATAATTACAACTTTCTTTTGTTTTCTTTGTTAATTTTCAATAACTGCACTACTTTCATCTTCAGAGCTACTCATTTTGTCCAACAGACTTATTTTGACCTCTACTACACGTGGTAGCTCTGGGTCCCAGCAATTTTTGGGACACCCTGTATAATTTGCGGTATACGGGATCTGAATACGCAAATTACATCCACTCTACCATGTATACTGGTTTCAAAAATAGATTATGTTATGGCTTCAGTAAATGTAGGAATGAAGTAGAATACATAGCAAATTAGAGACGTAATTACAACCCAGATTACTGCCAGGCCATTTAAATAATGGAAAAGAAGAAAAGACATTGTTTCATTGACAATAACTTTCATTTTCGACATACCTATACATCACAAAAATTTAGCAAGTTTCAACAAATCTTTGCGTAATAAATGTGCGACGCAGGAGGAGACGCTATCGACCAAAATCAACTTCGGCATCAATGTTTGGAAGGAAAACTGGCTAGAATAAGAAGAAATATTCAGCGTCTGAGATGCCAAATTTTGTTAGAAAAAAGACAATTACATCAAGAACAAGCCCAAATGTTGGTATACAGCAGCCCAGACTACTTTGAACCCAGAAGGCTTCACTTTTGTACCAATTCTTATGGATTAACTACGAATAGATTGAATCCTACAACTGGTCTTTTTTCATAGAGATATAGTAAAGAAATTGTTTTAATGGAACATAACAATAGATTTATTTTTAAATTATATATATAAAATGAAAAATAAATAAACAAATTATTAAATTTTATAAATACACCTACTACAGATACAGTATTAGAGTCTAAGTAACTACTAATGAGTATGGCCCTTAGTTAATTAGTAACAAGTTAAGTTAGATTACATGCCCTTATGTGTGCTTATGATTTATAATTTGACACTTTCTTCATCCATTACTATGTAGTAAGGCGTGTGTTAGATGCAATGTGCAAACGTACTTCCCTCCATTACAAAAATATCTTTGATTTGAGCAATACCATGATTTTCTTCTTTAGTACATTTGTTAGTTAGTTTGTTAGTAGGTACCTTTTAGTCTGTGCATAATCTTACATCACCATTCGGTTTTACCGGTGATCTCGAGTAGAGTCCCGACTTCTCTGGGTCCCTCTGAATGATGTCCGAGTAGAGTCCGGGAAATGGTTGAATAGAGTCCGAAGCTCATTATCTCAGGTAGCCATATAAATAGTAATAAATGCAGGTAGCAGAATTATTTAATTTTATTTTTTTTTAAATTATACTTTTTAAGGAAATATGGTAATAAAGTAAACCAGATAGATAAAATAGTATATTGTTTTATTAGGAGTAAAAGTATAACTTTTTGTGGCGAGTCTGAATGTTTGATGGCCGAACGTTAGTGAGGCCGACAATTTCAGACGAGCCACAAAAAGTGCTTTTGCTCCGAATGAAATATGCTATTTTTTCCGCAAACGGCATCCAGACTATAGAACTAATTAATATTTAAATAAAAACTCAAAACGATTGCAACGAAGTTGATAAATTCAGAGAATAATAATTATAAAACTGCGCACTACATTTCCGTGGTTACTGGTTTTGTGATTGCCAAGTCAAAAACAATTTTGACAGTTCAATAATATTTTATAATGTCAGAAATATTGTAAGTGATTTAAAGCAACAATTGGAATGTGCATTTTTGGTAAGTACTTGAGCATCAAAATTTCGTTTGTTGTAGTAAAGCCACGATCGTTCACAATTATTGGAGAAAAATATATAAATCTTTACAGAAAATATACTTCTTTACGTCCACAAGCTATGGAAAGCCGACGCTTTTTTTTTGAAATTTCAAAAGGGAAAATGTTATCGCATGGTCATGGGAATTCATACAATTAGTAACGTATTCAAAACAGTGGCAACTTATTTAAAACTACCGAATTCAAAAGATTACACCGGCCATGCGTTAAGAAGAACTTCAGCTAATTTGCTTGTGGATGGAGGAGCTGATATTACTTGTTTGAAACGGCATGGAGGTTGGAGGTCGAGCACTGTCGCTGAAGGATACATTGAAGACTCTTTGTCTAATAAAAAACAAACTGCAGAAAAAATCTTGATGTCGAATTCTTCTTCACTGTACCTGAATGCAGCTTCTCATGAGCGAAATTATGTCGACGTTGATGTAACAGAAGCAACAACAAGTAAGGAGTCACGGGAAATTTTGTCGATGAACTCTTTCAACTCTGCACAAAATTCGCTTGAATTGGAAGTGAATAAATCAGGTAGTGCATTAAATATGTGCGGTGCAACCTTAAATAACTGTAATTTTACTATTAATAATTATTATCGTTAATAAAGTTTAAAAGTTCAACTAATAATTATTTTCCCTGTTAAAAATTCTACTTTTTTGTACGGCCGTCAGCGTAAAAAAAAGTACTTTTTTGTCCGCTCACGGCCGTACAAAAAAGTGGCGTCTGTGAAATCATACTTCAACATCATGAATTGACGTTAATAATGTCTACTTTTTTTGACGTTTGCGGAAAAAATATATTTATATATATATTTATAACATAAAATAAAAGTGATTTATTTTTTATTTACACAAAATGCAAAATTAGGGTGTTCCGAAAACTTTTTTTACATTTTAAATCGATTCCCAACTAGCTTAATAAATTCCAAGTTTTTTTATATCCCGATTTTTTAATTGGCATATCTTGTCATCCAAAAATTGTTTGTTTTCTATAGTTTTTGCAAAGTATATTTTCATTTCATTTTGTTGCGCTGTCCTAATCTTTATATTTGTATCACTTTGAAAATCTATTAAATTTGTAATAATTTGAAAAATATGAGGATGTGAATGGTAAAATGACGAATTAAACCGTGAATGAAAACTTTCGCAGGCATTTATAGTTCTTTTTACACTATTTGTATTTTCAGCCCATGTGTATGGTGGAAATTTGAACGATTCTGTCATATAAGTATTTACAAGATAATTTGCGAATAACGTAAGTTGGGAATTGCTGGGTTGAGAAGCAATCAAATCAATAGCAAAAGAATCTTCAACATCTGCTGAATTAAGAAACGGCAAACCAAAACAGTTTCTCAAAAATTTTCCAAATTCTGAATCCTTATCCTTGTATGCAGTAGTAAGGCCAAGTTGTTGTATTTTTCGCCACCTGAAAAGTGCATGTTGCATTAGTCAACTGACAGCATTGAAATATATATTTTTTAGGATTGACCAAAATTTCGCTTGCTCTAGGAGTGGTTTCATAATTTTTTACAACTTTTATAAAGGGTCATTTGCTCTAAAAAATGTTTATGAAACCACCCTTATAGCGCAATTCGTACCAGGAGTTTCAGTGTAATATTTTGTTTTGATACTCAGAAGACAGTCCCCAAGCAACCTTAAAAAAATCATACTGTTTTTATATTTTTGTACACCCGTATTATAATAATGCACTTATATGCCCATAATCCGTTTCATAATGATACCCATTATGATACAGATTTTTCATTATGATACAGATTTTTAATCAATAGAAACCTACAATTTTTCAATCAAGCATGATGTTTGACGTTTGTCCTAAATTCCTATGTAATTGTTTTAGTTGTCAAAACGTATTAAATTTTCGTAGATAGCTAAACTTCGATAATTATAATATTAAAATGTCTGATATCAGCGATATAGAAGACTTCTCCACACATATCGGAGAAAGGAGAAAATGCAGTACAAAATATTTTGCCCCAAAAATCTGTGGTAATACCAATACCCAAGGTAATACCATTAATTACAATTTTGTAGAATTTTTTATAGAAATACGAGTAATTACTGTTATTGTGTTCAATGCCAATATAAATAGAATATTTATAGGTCTTGATTATTTATCGGGTGTAGAAAAAATAGCGTATGCAACTCTCATGTTATGGTTATTAAAACACTCGCATAAACCATACGAAACTCGCCTTTGGCTCGTTTCGTATCCCGGTTAATGCTCGTGTATTAATAACCATCATTACATGATCGTTGCATAATATACTATTTTGCGATCATCTACAGTGTAGGGACGCCACTGGCTACGTGACGCTCTTACAGAGGGAGTCAACCTTTCAAAATGATTTAACTAAATAATGGAGTGCTTCTCCATAGAATTCGCAGATCCAATTAAATGTCGATCGAGGAGTCACAACTTGAAGAACATAATAAAATAGGACGGCACTGTTTAATTATTTACATGCGTTTATTATATACAGTAATAGTTTTATAAATCCAAACTTAGTTACACATACATTTTAAGTTACAAAAATTATTAACGATCATCGGGTTATAAAACAATCATTACCGTTGCACTGGTAAACATGAATTATATATTAAAAATAAAGTTAATATATTAATTTAGAGAAGTAGCGTGTTTTTGAGATGCTGAGTTAAAACGGAATGGCCGACACCCTGAACCCCATCGTCCGTCGTACCCAAAGCGCGGAAGGGCAAATCTCAAGAGCCATCTGCCCAGATGGTACTAAAGTTACATTAATTCTTAATAAATGGACAAATAAAAGGTTCTGAAATTGTAGAATCGATAATTTGACCACATGTACCCTCTTCTTTGCTGGGTAGATGTCACCATGAGTAGTGTTTTTATAAATAAAAATACAAGTTTGAAATGAGTGGGAAAATGATTGTTACTTTGTTCAGGGAATCTGAACATACAGTATGTCTGAAAAAGTTGGCAACATATGAGAAACTTTTTTATTTGTAATTTTACGAAAAAAAGTTATTCTTTATAAAAATTTGTGCATGGCCCATAAAGTAAAACACAAATGTCAGATGTAAATTTTTTAAATCGTATACGAGGTTTGTCAAAAAATATGAATTTGATACAATAGTAAAGTACCTTTATTATTTACAATATCGAAAACTTTATTGATGTATTATTTATTTCTCAAAAGCTTTTACTAGAATGATTTTTGGCAAGATAAATGTCTTTGTCAGAGCCACCTAGATTTTAACTTATTTTTGTGTATTACAGTAGAAAATACATTATTCTGTTGGGTATTACTTCTTTATTACTGATTTAAGTTCATTGCTAAAATATTTCAAATCAACAAATAAACATTTGAGGTGTGTTGACTTGTTAAATAAGTTAAAAAATTACGTGTTTTACAACAAAAATTTGCAAAATTTAAGTTGAATTTGAAGTGGTCATAATATACCTATTAATCTTTTGCAATTTTTGGGTACCCTGTACATCTGATGTCAAAGAGAAATATCTGAATATTATTATTTTCGAAAGCAGAGATTTTCATAAAGAATAACTTTTTTTCATAAAACTTTTTCAGACATACTGTATAAAAGCCTAGCACAACTTTATTGGAGTAACCCCTGTTATTAAAATATTTACCAATAACTTACCATGATTAACCCAAATGAAATCTACATCCAACCATACGTGTCTTCTCCCAAGTTTCTAGCACACTTTGATGGATTGCCTCTTCAAAATCTTCCACTACTGTTCTTGGTGCCAATATTTTACCAATCTTTTGACATTCTTGTATTGCATACATTAATGCCAACATATAACTTTTCTTTTGTTTAATTGCAAGTACGAAAAAGACTAGAGGTACATAATGGTCGCCTGCTAATCCGTAAATGGAGAATATTTGAAGAAAAAATTTAGTGCAGCAATTGAATGTCCCATCCACATATATGGATTTCAAACTACACAAGAACTCTAAATTCCTTTTCGATGATAACATAATTATATTGTTTTCTGTGTCTTTTACAATAAGAACAGTTTCGCTTCTCGTTGAGTTGTTGGTAGTTTTGGTAGAAAGTTCCTTCGAGAGTGGTATATATTGTTTCTTATACATTTGACATCGCAATTAGTCAATGTTTCGACATCTTCCTTCCTCAGTTCTCAGTGAATGAATTTTAAAGGTCTCTCACTTAAATCTTCTGAAGCTTTTATTTTCAAGGAATTACTCACTTCATTCCTATTAAAAAAAATTTCATCAAGTGGCGGGTGGTTATGGTTGTCAACAACTTCAATTATATTTGTTTTCCCTTCTGTCTTCAAATAGGCCGTACCCTTTTTATTTCCACTTACCGAACACACCCAACATTTGATACCACCAGTTAGTTCTTTATGAAAAAGATATTTATATCTATCTAAGACCTGAAGCTCCTTTCCTTTCTCGCTAAGTATACACTTTAATGCACTCAAAATTTAATCTAATTCACTTGTCGGTTTGTTAACTAAAACGGTAATAAACAAATGACATAATTTAATATTTTTATTTTCGGGGATGTAGAAGGGGACCAATCAATATGTACTTTTCATGTTCACAAACAAATAATAGGTAGTTCTTGAAATATATATTAATAATAAATAATACTAAATATTTAAATTCGTAATCTAGGTAGTTAATCCTTTAATGATTTAATCTGACCCCGGACTCTACTCAGCCATCCAAATTTTTGACCGATATTATATCAGGTAAAAACGGGACTCTACTCCGTTCTGCCCGGTTTTACAACTGGCACAATTGGTGTACTCCATTCAAAACTCTTGCTATTATTAATAATTTTTCTAACCGTTCAAGATCCCTTTCTATACTAATTGGATCATTTATAATAAGAGTAATTTTTATTACAATCATTCAGATTGTGTTTTTTATTACGCAGACATACCTGTTGCCTCGGATGCCGCTTTAAGGAGAGGCTGCTAATTTAAGAGGGGATGATTTGTGCGAGTATGTTTATCTGAGGAGCAAGCATGCATTATATGAATGAATCTTTATTTGTCTACTACGTTTGCTTTACACTGCTGTCACACTTCAAATGTAATTGCGTAAATTCCTGAAAAACAATATACACTATGCAACGAAAAAAAACAAAAATACATTAAACTAATGTAACAACCAGAAAGCCTAAAGACCACCACTTGTCACTAACTGTAACAACCTACTGTTTAAAAACCATTTGTAACTACTGATAGGTCTTTAGCTACTGTTGTTAATATACTATTAAGGAATTAGGGCAGCACCGTCACCAGCCAAAGGTTCCTGGAGTCCTGAAGGAACATCCATTCACCAGTGGCAAATAAAAATAATACAAAAATTAAATTAAAAGAACAAAAATTATCCCTTAATAGCATAGTCGAGCGGTTCTTGGCAACTAGTTTTAGACTCTTTTAGTCCTAAGGGAATAGAAACGCCGAGGTTTCTAAAATGCTCGGAATATTTTACTTGTTTCAAAAAGGGGGAGAGATTAATAATAAGTATTAAAACAATAACAAATTTGACTAATAGTCTTACGAAAGAATGAATAAAATTACATTTAGGGAATAAAGCACTACATTGTTAATAGATACCTACAAACTTTAAATAAAGATTATAAGATAACTAGATAAACGTTTTATTGAATAATAAGTTTGGACTTACTAACAGTTATAAATTGCACTGGAAAACTTTAACTACATAATAATATTAAAAAAATGTATAAGATAAATATGATAATTCGGGACGAAAATGTAAAATTGGCATTTATATGTAAATAAATTAATTACTATCAAACAAAACCCTTTAAAAACAAGTTAAAGATATTTACACATAATTCACAAATCATACATAAAACTTTATTTTACACATAACATTGTTTTGGGACTTAAAGAGTCCCAAAAAAACGAGAGCTTCTGCCCTCGGCGAAAGTTCTGGACATTCATCCGCACTCGACTGGGAGTCTTCCTTTCTGTCCCCTTTCTATATAAACCAAAATTTACATGATGGTTGAATTTTTAAAAATGTCACGCTCAATGTAGCCATTGACTAGATTAATAACCTGATTGTTTGTTTTATTTTCATACGTGTCTTCCTTTGTAATTTTTAATTTAAAACATTAAAATACTTATTTAGAATTTTTGGTAAATTCTTTATATTTTTCAAATAATAATGCCAATTATTACACTAATATTAACTGGCATTAAGAATGAAAATGTATTTCCCTAATGTAATTTTAAAAGCCTTCTGTGTACTTTAGAGCCTTATGTTCAGTTAATATGGAATTATAATCATAAACAATCCTTGTAACATACTCCCTCATAATAATTTTATAGCTACGTGGAGGACACCGTAAATGTTTGCAATTCGATTTTTGTAAACAAAATTAGCTTTTTAATTCAGTGTGTCCCCTGTAGTTTGAAATTTCTACCACAGTTTCTTCAAAAACATCGCAAAATTCTTACAAAGTTTTTTTGAAGTTGCCATTGGAATATTAATTTATTTTATATCGAGATTTGCCTCACGTATCCATTCCATTACGAAAATAGAGTCTACTTTCCTCTGTATTATGTATTTTAGTAAGTTTGTCTTTATTCGTAAATCTCACCTAAATAATACAATAAACATTAAAGGTCGACCACATTAGGTAAACGTGGTCTATGCTAGTCTCGAGCACGTGCCCATGTTTTATAACACATAAATTTGCTCTAGATGTTTTCGCTCATATGACATTCTCCTCCTTTTTTTTTTTTCATAGAATCTCGGGAAAGCGCGCGTGCGCGCGAGTTTAAAATAAACCGTGATGCGACAGAACCGCGATTCCCTAATGCGTTTTCACCTTTACACCTGTATGTGTTTAAATTCGGCTGTCAATAAGTGAGGAGGTATGTTTATCAACATTACTTCGTAACTAGGACAGTTTCGTTCGCGTATATAGTGTAAATATTTTTTAATCGTGATTGTTAAAAAAATCAACAATGATTGCTGAACGTATTGTTTAAGAACAAAAATAAAAATGGGCAAAAAAAATAGTTTTACAATTTGTAAATAAAAAAATAAAAAGACAGAATCGACATCTGCTGAAGTGCTTTTGGAACAAAAAAAAAAACAAGACCTGATTCAGGTAAATGAAATAATATGGAAACAGTGAAAGTAGGGAAAAATTTCCTAGCCCAACAAGCCGTATTTCAGGAAAATCAAGCTAAAAGACAGAATGAACAGGTATTGTACAGTGCTTGAATACAGAAAAAATCTGAAAAACAGCAAGTACAAAGTGCATTGCAACAAATGCAAAACCATATAGAAAATATGCAGAAACAAATTAATATCTTAAACAAAGAAATAATAAAAAGTCTAACGAATTATGAAACTAATGAAGAAGAATGGCAAAAGAAATCGGCGATCAAATTAACAAAGAAGTAGAAAGGATAACAGTGGAAAACAGAAATAATAGAAGAAACAAGTATTAGAAATTAAAAATTTAGAAAAACCGGCTTCAAAAACGTACAGATACCATCACCACATCTTTACCTAATTTATATGGGACCGCCCCTGAGGTACCACCTTACTAACAAAAAAAGAATCATATAAATCGCACAAGGCGGTAAAGCATTATCGCTAAACATACATAAAAAATGAAGAGTTTGAGGATTTTCTCATGTACCCAATTATTAGATTTTGACCAAATTTATATAGGATCACCCCTAAAGTACTCCCTTTCTAACAAAAAAATCATTGAAATCGGTCACCGTGTTAAAGAATTATCGCTAAACATACATAAAAAAAAATATTGCGACGAATTGAGAACCTCCTCCTTTTCTGAGGTCAGTTAAAAATATTGCGACGAATTGAGAACCTCCTCCTTTTTTGAAGTCGAATGAAAAGAAAAGCCAACTCCCTCCAGAAACCTCTCCTGGCCAACCTGGAGGTAGCAAAAATTTAAAACAACAGTGAAACTTCTCCCGATAATAGCAAGCAACATCCACAAGTATGAAGAATTGCGCCATTCCCTGGCATAAAATAATATTTCCTTTCAAGCCACAGCTCTAAACAATAAGTTAAAATTAAAACTAAAAAAGAAGAAGACTTCAAGAATGTTATATCGACCTTGAATGTCAAAGGTATAAATTGGCGTTCCTATGAAATTAAACAGAACAGAGATATTAAAATTGTTAGAGGATTAAAATGTAAAGAAGCTGTCAATATAATAAAGAAGTAAATATAATTAACCGAGGATAAAACTCGTAATCTAAATAAAAAATTATTGCCGCTATTCTCATGAATATCCTTCGAAAACATTGAAGATATCAAGAAAATCTATGAAATCAACGCAATACTTAATATAAGAGTTAGAATAGAAACCATGAAAAGTCAAAACTAATTTCGAAATGCAAAAACTGTCAGCTATTTGGATGCACACATAACTTTTGCAAAAAAAGAATCAAGATGCGTAAAGTGCGTAGAAAAACATCATACGAAGGATAGCGGAAAAAGTCCAGTTATTTTTGTAAAATAACTTCAGCCCGAAAGGACAGAAGGTAAATCTATCTTATAGGATACATTGCCAAGTTCCTAAGCATACCTTATTTTGTTTTATTTCTATAAATATGAAGTGAATTATTTTACACAAAAAGAATAAACTGTCACTAAAAATACTAATAATAGTAATATTAAATTTCTTTATAGAATTGTCGTTTCCGGGCTGCATATAGTGTCGGCCACCAAATGTTTTCCAGTAGACTTTGTGCAAGTCCATGTCAAAATTACATATCATTAGCGCGAGCAGAAAACGAATAATATCAGCGTTGCCAGTTTATACGTGGCAACAAAATATCCGTTGTGGGGCATTTTGCAATATATGGCAAAAAAGAAGATTACGTCAAAATGGCCAAACTGCAATTTTTTTGGAAAATGCACCGTCAGACTTTGTTTAGTGAATTCAAAGAATTGCTTTCTAAAGTTCTATAATAAATGAAACTTCAATATATATAGAAATTAAATATTTAAGTAAAATACAAATTTGTTATATACTTGGCAACGTATCCTATAAGATACACGTTAGTATTTTTTTTTTTAAATATCAAGTAACATTTTTTGAAGTTGACATCTTATTTTATAACAGTTATTTAGTAGTTTTTCAGTAAAAAATATTTTTTGTAATGACTATTTCTGTTACTACCAACTTAAGGGTTAATACTATTGGATGGATTATTAAATTAAAAACCTTCCAAACGATAGGTATCGAAAGGACCACATTTCTTTAAAAAAAAGTATCGTCGCTGACATCATCATGCTCACATAGATGACGTAGAGAATAAAAAAAAATAACGGACAGAACGCGCGTTTGAAAAAACATCTACTGTTTTCATTTACAAAATAATAAAATTATTTCTATAGTTTGCTTTGACCTTCTAGAACCTTCTCGAACAATCCATATTTTTCTTGACAAGGAGTGACATTTCCAGACCTTTCTGGACTATTCTATCTTCTTCTTTTAGTCGTACTTTTACTTATGACGACCACACACTGTAGGGTGATGGGTGACATTGTACTTCTTTTTGTATTCGTACGTCTCCTACAGGCTACTGCAGGGTGCAGAGTAACAATATTTATATTTAATAACTTCAGACGAAAGTCCTATGTTGGACACATCATAATGCATTTTGTGTGTATCATTAACGTTAAAAAATTACTTTGATGGCAGATGGCATCATATTTCTGACGAAAAACAAAGCCTATTTTTTTAACACTTTCTACTTTTAAGTTACCTAACTCAAAATTTTATGTATTGGGAGAATTAATCATACTTTTTAGTTTATCTAAATGGCAATATTCGGAAGAAAATTACACATAAACTTATTACGATTCGTTCGGTACCTCCGTAGCGATTCCCTTAACAAAAATTTTAGTCTATTTTCACATGCCAGACGACATTCATAGACAGTTTAAGGCAGCCTTGGGACTCGTAAAAACTCTTCTCTAAAAGAAACGTGTAATCGCAGACCGCGGGAAATCCGACCAATAACTCTTTGACGCTCTCTTTATATCACAAATAAATAAGCAGGTGAACTATAAACCGGAATATCCGTCACAAATCACAATATCTTCGTTCCAGTTGTTCACTATAGTGTAAATATCGTTCCAAACTTCAACCGAATGAGTTATCCTTATTTCTCGTATGCAACGGCTTAGGTCATGATAGCGTAAATCAATTTTTAGTAAACTTTGCTACAAAATATGTCAGAACCGTACCGAATATTTATCAGAAAACAATCGTACATTTTCATAATACGTAACGAAAAGTTTTAAACATTGGAAATGTTTATGTTCGTATATGGGGCTAAGTTACGAGTTTACGTTCAAGGGCAAAAGACGATGGTGTCGCTATCGAGTAATAAATACAGGGTTTTAAAAAAAAAGTGTCACATAATAAAATGGTGAATAGGATGACCCAAAATAAGCAGAAAAGTCTTAATAAATATATGACCGCAAATTAACGGTTTCGGAGATACGGACCATTTTGTGTTTATAACAATTTTTTATTATTATAAAAAAACAATGATATTTATAAACAATCAATAACAAACATAGAGTTAAATGAGATGTTCAAATACTGACGTAGCGCTTCCCTCGCATTGCCATTTGCACGACCGTACATAAAATGCATGTCAGCTAATTCAATATTAGTGTAAACAGGCATAACGAAAATTTATAAAATTATTCACCCACAACAAAATAATAACTGCAAATAGTATCTATGAAAAACATCGGTAGACTCCGATAAGAAAAGCAAGTTTTTGAGAATGAAAAAAGATACTCAAAAAATGATACAAAACACAAAACACTCCGTATCTCTGAAACCATTCATTTGCGGACATATGTTTATTAAGACTTTTCTACATATTTTGGCCCATACTACCCCCCGTTTTATTTTGTGACACTTTTTTTTAACACCCTGTATATGCTAATTTTTCAGTAGGTCTGCCGGTGGAAGTAAGAAGCACCGCGGAAACCTCATTCCACGGAAGATGTCGACAGGAGTCATTCCATACAAAATCGTCTGAAAATAAAAAAAATTGTTGCCGATCCATTTTGGATTTTGGTGTAACTTTGAGGAACTATTCCTTAGGGTCCCAAAGAAGAAAATTTACACGAGTTTGATTTTTATAAGCACTCTTTTCCACCTATTTAAATAAAGACTTTAAAAAATCGATATTTTTAAGCCTTATCGACTTTTCCTCTGTAATTTTTCTTTTGGAAGATAACTACAATATTAAAGCGGAATTCGAGAAGGAAAGATAGTAGTTTAAGTGTAAGCATCGATAATTTGCTCAGTCAATACCTCTGATTAACGGCAGCGTGCTGAAAATAATTGTTTTTTGATCATTTTTCGTGAATTTCAATCGACTCTAGCGTTTTAACTGCTTAGACTTAGCAGCTTATGTTCCTCGGGAATTAAATGTATATATCATAGATAAAATATAGCCATAAGTCAACCTGAGCAGCCCACTCTTTGTAGAAAAAAACTTTGCTTGAAGTTTTGAAATTTTCAAAAATTGCATTATTCAGGTTATATAATGAACGTGTTTACTACCAGATAAAAATCTGAAACTCTCAGAATCTACTGTTCTTACCTTTAACTTTAAATGACCGTACCACTTGTTTTGTTATTTTTATGTTTAGTGCATGTGCGAGTCGTTTTTTTACAGCAAAAATCAACTCAATTTTTTATTTCTTTCAAAATAACTAGATGCTTCTATTTTGACTTGAAAATACAATTGACAACTTTAAAATATCATTTCATTTTCAAAAAACAGTCAGAGTACTTGAGAAACCTAAAAGAAAATTTAAAAGACAATCTTATCATTGGACAAATAATCAAGCTACTTTACATCCCTTTTTAATTTACTTTAAAGAAGACGGATTACTTAAGGCAAAAACTTTATGTGTGATTAGCGATTTTCTAACTCACAGTATAGTATCGTTTTTCACGTTTCAAAAAATGTTTATTGATTACATCAAAAACAGTTATTCGGAGTTTAAGAAAATTTATTACTTCAGTGATGGAGCAGCTGCTCAATACAAAAATAAAAAAAAAACTTTATTAATATAATATGTCATCATGAAGCGGATTTTGGACTACAGGCAGAGTGGTATTTCTTTGCTACTTCTCATGGTAAAAGTCCATGTGATGGAGCAGGCGGTACAATCAAAAGGAACGTAAGAAGAGCAAGCTTACAGCGAACTACAGATCATCATATAATAACTCCAGAAGCAATGTACGAATTTTGTTCTAATCAAATTTCTGGAATAAATTTTTTTTATATCGAGCCAGGTGTAGTATTCTCGAGTCACGATTATAGATTCGCATGCGAGATTTATGATTTGTCTCACTTGGTTTTTGTTCAACAAAGTGAGACACATTGTAAAACACGTATGCGAATGTCGGTATTCGTGATTCGAGAATACTACCCCAGGACGTAGAAGCTGCTGATACATTATTATCCGAAAGATTTGTAAATATAAATACAATTAATAATACTAGAACGTATCATAGTTTTATACCTATTTCTCAAAGTCAATTAAAAGCGCGGAAGTATTCAGCTTCTAATAATTTTGATATTTTTAATGTTGTCAAACCATAACCTTGAATAAAAAATAATTGTCTAGTTAAAAATGTTATTAATTACTGTCATTTTTCATAATTATTATTTCTAGAGATAATTTTACACTTAATATGTCCTTAACTCGAATAAAACTTTAGGCATTCTTTCACATTTATAATTATTATTGTTCGTAATTCATTTCAATCCAATAGTTAAAACGTTCAGTAAGAAACTGTTAAATAATAAAACACCTGAAGTTTGATAAAAAGGTAAGATTTGCGAAAAAACATCAAGAAAAACTGAATTTATAAGACTATAAAATAAAAAAATTAAGTTGATTTTTGCTTTAAAAAAAACGACTTGTACATGCACTAAACATAAAAATAACAAAACAAGTGGTACGGTCATTTAAAGTTAAAGGTAAGAACAGTAGATTCTGAGAGTTTCAGATTTTTATCTGGCAGTCAACACGTTCATTATATAAGCAAAGTTTTTTTTTGCAAAGAGCGGGCTGCTCAGGTTGACTTGGGGCTATATTTTACCAATGATATATACACTTAATTCCTGAGGAACATAAGGTGCTAAGTCTAAGCAGTTAAGACGCTAGAGTCGATTGAAATTCACGAAAAATGATTTAAAAATACTCATTTTTAGCACGTTGCCGTTAATCAGAAGTATTGACAGCAAATTATCGATGCTTACACTTAAACTACTATCTTTCCCCCTCAGAATTCCGCTTTAATAATGTAGTTATCTTCAAAAAGAAAAATTTCAGAGGAAAAGTCGATAAGGCTTAAAAATATCGATTTTTTAAAAAGTCTTTAAATAGGCGGAAACGAGTGCTTATAAAAATCAAACTCGTGTAAATTTTCTTCTTTGAGACCCTAAGGAATAGTTCCTCGAAGTTACACCAAAATCTAAAATGGGCCAGCTTTGCCAATTAGACGATTTTAAATTGAATGACTCGAAGTGCAAATTTTTTGGCAAACAAGTAGAATCGGTAGAACGTTCGGTTCACATTTAATAAAAATCCATTTTGTTTTATTTCAGTATTAATTTTTTACTAAAATATACGAACTATTACAAATTGACACGTGCTAACTAGATTAAAATATAGGAATACGTTTTTAGTCGTTGTAAATTATATATGCAGACTTTTATTTAAAAGCAAATTTCGACAACATCGTTCATTTTAGCAACATAATAGGTTTTTACTTTTTTAACTAAATAACAAAGAAAAAATTATGATAAAAAAATGAAAAAAGATTTGTTCCAGTGATGAAAAAAATAGGGGAAAAAGTTACAACTAACATTGATAACGCCCTACTGGTTAAATTCATTTTTCAAAATTGATTACCAAATCTAAAAAAAAATAAAATATTTAGAGGCGTTTTTGATTTATAGCAAACTTTTAACACCCTATCTCGGCAATTAAGCCTTTTAAGAATTCATGTTCCTATATCAGGAGATAGACAAAATATCGTATACGAGGATTGCCAGTTATGCTAAATTATTTGTCGGTTATGATAGCTGTTTAGTATATGATACATTTGAAATTTATCGGTGTTATAATTGTAATGAATACCACCATTCATCAAATAAGTGTAAAAAGCGTGTATCTTGTCCTTTGTGCAGCGACAAACACGAATTAAAGAACTATAAAGTTAATTTCCGTAAATTTTCCAAATGCTGTAAATTGAATTCCGATGATACAGCAGTGGATCATGCTGTCTGGAAGAAAGAAAAATGTAGCCCGTACAAAAAATTATTGGAGAAATTTAAGCCACAACTATCTACATAGCAAATATTATTTCTTTCTCGTAACTGCAATATTTCGAGTTTCAGTTAAATTGATTCATCGTACATTCTTTATCGCGTGTGTCTATTTACTATCAAAATACGCATGGATTGCGAAGGAAGACAACATAGTTTTACAATTTAGTATTACAGTATGACCTTACAATTATCACTTTAACCGGAGCAAGGCTGGATCATTCTGTTTTAAAACGGGACTTATTTGGCGATAACTATTACGTTTTTAGATCTTTATTAAAACCAATTTGTGTAGAGATATAGGTGTACTTGTAGCCGTTATTAACGTCATTTTTCAAATCAAGTAGATATTAGCTCTTATTTTTGCTAGACGACATACTCTAAAACAAACGGAGTCCCACAATAGATCTGAAAAGGTCGCGGTGGACAAGGACAAATAACGTCCAACTCCTAATCTAATCTAATCTAATCTAGCTCTTATTACTTGTTTATCAACTTACCTTCATTTATAGATATTCTAGCTGTTAAATTAGTTTTTCCTGCTGGTATTTTATTTGTATGGATAGTTTATATTCAATCGAGAACACCCTTTAATGATTACGAGCTGCTGTTTGAAGCAATCGAATCCGTGGACACTATATATGATCATAAAACTTATTTTAGGTGACTTCAGCATACCTCATATTCAAAATAAATACTATAATTTAGTAATTACAAGCTTAAATACATTCTCGATGTAGCAATTTTTCGAAAGTGCCGAAATTTTGGATTTTGTCAATTTTTCAATTTTGCGCAGGCGCATGTCGGAAATAAATCAATATTTTTAAAACGCAGTTTACGACATTTGAAAGCTTAGGAAAAATGCTAATTTTTACATCTCTTGAGAAATTTTGATCCGATGCACCGTTCTCGCGGTATGGACGATTGAAATTTGTTTAGTATTTTGAGGCGACGAAGGTCGAAAAATTGAATTTGTTAAATTCTTTATAACATTGTTAAAAATTAAGATATTTGAAAAAACAAAAATGCGTTTTGAACTTAAGGGATGTGACTAGTGATTCCCAGAAGGGGGCAAGAGAAATCCCAAAATTATGCATATGGCGGAAGGGCAAAATGCACCGCGGTCCTAATTTTATTGTTTGCCTATAACGGCCAAACAATTTGAATTTTTTTAATGCCACTTACAAAGCTTACTCTTAAATATGAAATCTTATGTGTGTGTGAATTTCACCGACATCGGACCATAATTGGCTAGTATATCAAACAATTAAATTTTTTTTTTCCTTAAAAAAAAATATTTTTTTCGAAAGTTTGAAGTGGCACAAAAATGCCAAAAATGCACCCAATGGCTCAAAACTTTTTTTTTGAGTACTCTATTGTGTCTAGAATACGATTACATTACGGAAAATTCTGCAAATATATTTTATCTAATTTTTTGACCACTGTTCATTGAGTGACGACCAAAAAACACGGTTTTTGAGAAAAGTTGCCTAAAATTGACAATTTTTAGTTTTTTTTGTCTGAAAATTAAACAAATCCAAATTTCATGTCTTCTAAATGTGTATACAAAGTTTAAAGTGTGTATGTTTCTTCTAAGTTGTAGAATTCTCCCGACAAAAGTCCCATTACACGCGCTCCGCGGGATCCAAAACTCGTGTATACACTACATTACTGTAATTTGATTTTTTTTGCGTTTTCCAGTTTTAAATTTCTTACATATCTAAACTTATTAGGCTTAAAATTTATTAAATTGTATTTTACTGACTTGTTATAAGACGTTTCTTGAGTTTTGTGCAAAATATAGAATTACCAGATATTAGCGAACAAAAAGCAAGCTTATCACCAAGTTGGAACTTACACTCAGGCTTAGGATTAATTTCCTAACATTTTTAAAGTATACCTATTTGTGTATTTTTTTGTGCTCTTTTCGATGGCAAAGTTAGTTTCTTCAAATATATTTTTTTTGTTAGATGTTTTCGGAAAACCCGGAAAAAATCATATGGGAAAAAAATAAAAAAAAAAAAAACTACGCCTCTGGTTTCCTGCGAATTCCCGAAAAATTATGTCAGATTTCGCCGCGGGACTTATTTTATTTGGGAGCCAACAAAAAAATACGCAACTTCTCTCATGGGCACATATGTCTAATATTTATAATTTCGCCACAAATTCATCGCAAATTTCATGTCCATGGTTCTGATCAAGTAAACGAAAAAACGACTTTTTGGTAAAAGCACTTCTGGCGGCGAGAAATTCGCCATTAAAACTACCTGTGCAATGAATTTCCGAACTATTTTTGCCTCCTCTTTCGAATGGTGCATTTATTTTCACTATCGGAATGATACTTGCCCAGATAATTAGCATTTTTACAATGGAAAATTCTGGAAAACCCGGTTTTTCCTAATTTAAAAAAAATTGAAAAACTGCTACATCTTTTTTTTCTTTTTTTCGGAAAGATCACATCAAAATACACAAGGTCCTTTTTGATTCATCCAATTATAAATTAATGTAAGCTCGAAGGGGCTTTTTTTCGTTATTTAATTGGACTATAATGGTAATTGTTCGGTTACAAAATCATTAGATCCCCTAGTGCCAAAAGATCCTTGTGAAATATTATGCAAACTCAACGCCAAAGTTTGTTCCAAACGAAATCATGTTGTTTTATTTGAAAAATATTATAACTTCTCTAACGCAAATTACGTTATGCTGAAGGAAATGATTAGCAAATTTAACTGGGAATTTTTGGAAATATTTAATGATATAGAAGACGCTTGCTCCTATTTTACGGGAAACTATACAACGTTTTTGATTGTTATGTCCCCAAATACACTATTAAATCTAACAACCTGCATGCTTTCATTTTAATATTATTACAGATATTAAACTTAACTTCATTGCTTGTATAAGTTAAATGGTGATGAGGGTACTTTTCGCTAGTTACAACGCCTGAGAACTAAAATAACTCGTAAATTAGACATCGAAAATTCATATCGATGTTTTGTACAGTCAGCAGAATCTCATATAAAAATGATCCTACTAAATTTTGGAATTGTAACTCGGTATCTAACTACACGTGTGGTTAAGTGATCCTGATGCCACCGTAAACGGATTTGCCGAGTAAATTAGTAAATCCTAATATGTATCCCTAACACAATATTTAACCCCTTACCGCATGATTTCTTTTTGTTGTTTTATGGAAAAAATGCACTAAATGGAAAAAATCAGGATTACGGTAAAAATATTTAAAAAATTCTTTATCACCCAAAAGTTATACAGTATAATCTCAGACAGGATCACAAAGTTCTGTCTGAGATAAGCTACAATAGAGATGTCCTAACTCCACATATAGACATCATTCTTTTAAACGAAACCTTTCTATCCGTAGACAAGTGTGCACACATTAAATCATTCTGCTATATGGTACAGACAAAAAAGAGGCCTTTAAGAAATATATCCGCTCTTCTACAGTCGAAATCCTCATCATCTTAAGACAAACTCGAGCAAAGACCCGCTTCTTTCTGAAACCAAAGAAAAGAGATGAATTCCACAAGTTCACTGAAAATTTAGCACCGGGCACACCGATCAAAAAAGTCAGGGATTCAATATAACGTTTTTCCAATTGTATCGACAACAGCAACAAAATAAGTAACCCACCTTTAGACAATATCTTTTCAAACCTTTAATTCAAATCCCCCTAAACGATAGGACAATGATACCAGAGACATTTCAAAACCATATCTTCGTCCCCTTCTCATTAAATGAGCTTACCTTTGCACTTGAAAAAAAAAATCTCCTCTCATATGCTATGATGTATAATCTTTTATAAGTACTAAAACTGTTCAACAACATATTCAGCAACAATACCGTAGTTCCTAGTGACTTGACACAAATTTTTAATTATCTCTATTCTCAAAAAATCCAACCAGTTTTCGACCATAGCCCTAATCAGCTGCATCTGCAAACTTCTGGAAAAAATGGTCGAAAATTGTGTTGATTGGTTCTTGGAAAATTCTTCTAAATTAAACCCTCACCAAAATGTCTTTAGCAAAGGAAAAGGTGTTACAGACAATGTAGTTTTTGTGTACTCGAAATATTCATGTGTCCTCTCTAACAACAGAAACCCTATCGTAGTGTTTCTAGACATCAAAGGGGCTTATGATAATATATGCACGTCCGTAGTCTAATCTTATCCATGGAATATATGCGACCTAATTCTGTCCCTTCCCAACGATAAAAACATATCCATAAAATTTCCACAAGAGAACAAAATCCTAAGCCCTGAAGTCTCCTGCGGAGGTGTACCCCAGGGATTGCCCTTAAACCCATTATTGTTCCACATCTCACGAGACGTTTTTCAAAATATTTCTCAAAGCATTCAATAACTGGCTTCGCCGATGATTTCGCCTTAATATGTACCCGAGATACCATCCTTAATACTGCCTTCAACTTTCTAACATAGGCCTATCTCTTTCGCCCTTTCTATACAAAAAAAAGCAAAAACAAATACCAAACACATTTATCTGCATCAATGACACTCCTATTATGTGGAAACCTAATCACAGATATCTAGGAACAGTTCTACACACCTTAAATGGAACCTTCATATCGATGCAATAGCAAACAAGGCTGCGAAATCAATTAACCTTATGCGTTCTCTATGCGGAAAATGGTGGGGAAGTCACCCATCTACTGCCTTAAATATGTACAAAGCTACAGTCCTGCCTCACTTAGACAATGGATGTATATTATTTGGGGAACTGCAAAAAGCCCATTAAAAAAACTTACCAGACTACAATACCAAAGTCTCAGAGTCGTTTCCGGATATCTGAAATCAACTCCTAACAATCTTTTTCTCTCCCTTCACCTTAAAATTACCTCAACTCATACATGGCTACCCCCCTTGTCAATCCTAACAATCTATTGCTTTCGGATTGTGGACAATTCCCTCTCCTAGTGATCAGAATAGATTTATCTGAATCATATGTCGGCAAAGCAATGGCCTACAAAGAAATCGTAAATTGAAGTATCCTAGAACTTTTTACCAATTGAGCAAGAGTCCCCCTTAGTTTCTGGAGATCTAGAAACACCCCACCAGTAATTGAAGCATTCTAAAAATATTTGTTCTTCTTACCATATACATTATCTCTAGACAAACTGACTTGCCACTTATTCTCATTTAACTAAACAAACAATGGACTTTTCTTCGAAAAAGTAAGTACTTTATTTAAAAATTATTACGATATTCTTAGTTGGCTCAGGAACATCTACTAATGTGGGGTACGGAGTATACTTCTTAATTACTACTCTATCTGTTACCAACTTCCAAATTTCACCAGACTCGACCATTCTAAAAATCAGAGAAATGTACTATCAATTATCCAATCAAGACCAAGACATACGATTTGAATGGATTCCAAGCCACCAGGGCATCACGGGCAACGAGAGAGCAGATGCCTTAGCCAATTTGGGGAGAAGTGTGACAGGAGTCACATTTCCTCCTAGACACTTTAAGGATATCATTAACTCAAAGTACAGAGTTTCCAAGAATGGTGTCACTCATTCAAAAAAATATGAAAGTGCAAAGGAGTTATATATGCCCAATTCACAAAACGCCTAAAAAGTCTCATTGGTTCAAAGAATACACCGACAACTAACCATAAAATCTACATGTCACCCGATCAGTGCAAAACAAAAAATTAGAGATTTAGAACGAATTCTAAATCTTGATGTAATGGAAAGAAGCTGATTTATGACACATTAGATTCAACAGGACGAAATTCAACTAAAAAGTTTTAGTCATGGTCCACTTATTTACTTATTTAGAACTTAAGCAATTTGGCTTGTATTCAATATTTCGATAAGATTTTCCAACCCAATGCAAGTATATTATTAGAGTGTGCAACATAAAATTAATTAATTGTTTAATAAAATTATTATCTCTTTTGTGACTTTGCTGACCTTCCTTATTTACCAATTTATATAAATCTTGATTTTCCCAATATCTGTTTGTTTACTTATAAGTATAAATTTAGTTTTTGTTCAGAAACTATGCAATTTAGTGACAGTAACGTAGTGTCAAAATGATTTCAGCAGTGATAATTGCGTTAATCTTAGCGCTACTAGCAATTAATGCAAGTACTGCAGTTTCTTCCTGTGACCCAAGTAATATAAAAATTTCCTCTGTTTCCTCTAAATTTTACACAATTCTGGATAATACATTTAAAACGGTAGTATACACTACAGCTACACGTCGGGGTCCAAGCGGCAATAAGCAACTATATGATTATCCCATTGATGGTAAAGTGAATATCATAGAAAACATACTAACTTTAACTAACGGAAGAATAGTTAATTATGAAGACAACAAATGTACCCATTCAAAAAAACCGGGTGTGAAATTTGATTGCTATGATCAGGGTGAGTACGAGAAAACATATTATACAGGTCCAGTAAATGAGTTGACTTTAGTGGATGGGAGGACATTGATTACTTTTCGAAAACGACAATCAAAATATGCCTTTGAATTGAATCAAGAATATGAGAGATGCGGGAGAAAAATAAGGACAACAAATAATAAGGATATTCTTGCTTTCCAGCATTCTAAACAAAATGATTGTTTTGAACATGAAGATTTGAAGCTTTATGAAAATACTAGTAAGACACTGCTTGATCAGGTGAAATGTTATCATATTCTTTAATTTTAGAACGATGTTTTATTTTATTTTAATAAAAAAATACTTAATTAAAAATGTGGTTTTATATTGAAATTATTGACTAAGAAGATTTCTTAAAAGAGGAGTTAGTTATTTAAATAAAAATATTTAAAATATAGACAAATGGAGAACTTAAGAAGAAGAAGAAAAATAACAAGAAGAAAGAACAAGAAGAAGAAAAAGAAGAAGAAGAGGAAGAAAAAGAAGAAGAAGAGGAAGAAAAAAAAGAAGAAAGAAGAAGAAGAATTCTACCTATTTTTACAGCTCTTTCTATTCACTAGACATATTATATACACATTCACGGTTTTATTAATAGGTTCAGCGGCATCCCTTTTATGGGGGAATACTGCCCTTAGGTAGAGTTTTAGATTTATTTTCTTTCTTTAATTTATTCATTCTAGAAATGTTTTTAATGGTTCTTCAGGTGGTTTGATTCTTTAAAACATTGCTTATAATTATTTCCGCGTACTTTTTCTATTGGATCACCCTGTATAAGTGCAAGTTTAGAATTAAACGTATTAAGTACAGTGAAGACTCTAGGTAAGCGTTTAGTTATAAAGAAAACAAAAAAACCTCACTTGCAGTAATTGAAACGTCTAGAAGTTAATTGTATGTTCTTCTCTTTCCGAATCCATTGAATTCGCGCAAGCTTGTGAATCGACATCGTCTTTTTTAGCTTTTGTTTTCATTTTACTCTTGAAAATCCACTCGGGCTTCCCTCATGCTAAGTCGCCAAACACACAGCTATTCTGCACTTAAAGAGAACATTATGTTGTTTTTCCGAGATAATGGCAATTGTTTTTAGCCGTAAACTTTAGTGCAGTGCTCTTTATGATGACATGCTAGAAGGGAAGTACATTAATTTCAGTAAATCAGACGCTAGAAACCGCGTCGAGAGTAAAGCGAGTGGTGTTGGAAAAAATGTCGGTCAATTGGTGTAAAGAGTATTTGAAAAAGTAGGGCACTAGAATGCTCGCGAGAGACTTTGTAACGGAAATTGTATTTATACTTTACACTACATAATGTGGTAGGTAAATTTATGCAGAAAGAAGAATTACAAAAAAAGGTAATTGGAAGTTTAAACTGAAACCACCAACTCGCACAAAAACTGCTAACATTGAGAAGTACGAGAGAACAAATAAGCCTAGCATATTTTAAATTATCATCAAATTAGACGTTTAAAATGGTGAGTGTCAAGAAATCTCTATTTTCAGAAACCTTAAAAGATTTAATCAATTGGGAAGCAGTACTGAAATTGAGTATTCTTATTATTATTTTTATTATTTCAACACCTATTTTGATATTTTTCTAACTAATTCGAGAGTAGGTTGATAAAGTTCATATATATTAATAAATAATAACAATAATAGCGAGATAATTAAATTTGCTGAATTGATAAAAATGAAGTAAAGAGAAATTAATAAAATATAAATATAAATAAATCCAACAATTTGTAAAACCATTTGTTTGTTTAAACCAAAGTCCACAAGAATAATTCATTGAGATAAGTAACCTTCAGTAATTAATTGTAATGATGTATGTTCACTATTAAAGGGGTGACTTTTAGAGAGATTATTATTTTTATTATCTACTTCTGTCTTTAATAATAATGTTCATTCATTGTAAAAATATAAAAAATCTGATGTGTCCAACACATGACTTTCCTATCTAGTTATTTGAGGCTTTTTCGGTTATTTTGTACAACCTATTGCATCATCTCTGTAAATGTTTACGCACGCACGCACACACATATAAATAAAAGAGGTAGTTTTTGCAGGAGCGGCTCAAGCACAACCCTAGGCACACCACTGATTTTTATAAGCGTCTTTTGTACAATAACTCTGACCTACTCTTAGTTTTATTGATATGTTAAGTCCAGGATGGACAAATTGTTCTAGAAATTCAGTTAAAAAATTGTAAATCGCTCGTTAACTAAGAAAGATACAAAGTTCATTTCGCTATAAAAAAAAATTAAGAATTCATAGTTCTTTTTAATTTTAAGATCGATAAAGCAAGTTTCTTTATGACAAAAAAATACAGGGGGGTTAAAAGGTACCTAAACCCCTAACTTTTTTAAGGGGGTCGCTTTAATTTTTTTTCTCCTTAGAATATTGGGCCTTTAAATCTACAGCACTGACAAAATCAAAGAAAAAATCGTAGCAAAATTTTTTACAAAAAAAAACGTTTTTTTTTTTAATGTTAGTTTAACGTCATGTAACTTTGTTAGGAGTCAGTTTTTGATATAGGTAAATATAGCCAAATCCACTTAGTTTTTGGTAATCTATCTGAGGAAGAATTTATGACATACCTTTTTAAAATACCCTGTTTATGTAATATATCTAAGTTTGAACCATACGGAAATCTTTTTTAATATTGGTATATTGGTTTTGTGAAAAAATTTATAAGTGATAAAAAGTTCTGCATGGTCCAAAACTTAAAATGCAATCATCAGATATCATTTTTTTTTGTCGTATATGAGGTTAGTCAAAAAATATGATTTTTTTGCTTCTTAATTTTTCTGCACTAAACTGGTCCTAACTTTCTAAGCTAATCCACACTCACTTTTTTCACTATCTTTTATAATTTTTCTTTTTGCACCCTGAATTTTGCTCGTTGAAGGTAAAAAGTTGTCGGTATCTTTCAAGGGGAAGTCTTCAAACGCAACGGATCTTCCAGGAATAAAATTTATTTTTTTCCTTTTTACGGGTCACATTTCTTCGGATAATGCTAGTCGACTATCACTTCCCATATGCTTTCTCTGCGGCTTTCTTGCTATTAGGAAATCTTATAGAAAAGTTTTTGTTTACACAAAGGGAAAATTCCACTAGTATACAACCCTTTGTAGATATGTTTGGTATCAATACGTATCTTTAGAGTATTTTAGAGGGACTGCAGATACGTCTGGTAATGCAGATACGTGTAGTTTCTTTTCGAGGAATTTCTGGATCTTGATCGGGATTTTGGGAACACAGTTGGCATTACGTGTTACGACAGATTATGTCGAAGGTAGGAACTCGTCTTTTAAGTGGTTCGAAGCAGTCAGCTGATATCTAGATGTCTTTCTGATTGGTCGACATGAAAAAAGGCCGTTCGTGAGGTATCGGAACTTAAATTTTCGAGAGGAAAGCATCAGTAGATAATACGATACAAAAAAGGTAGTTTTTATGGTTGTCAGCCGGCGACAAATAAACATTTTGATATATCAAGAATATTTGTGGTATATTTTGCCATCCTGTGTAGCAGGAATTTTTTGGATGAAGTGTCTGGTACCGAGGGACATTTTATGGCCAGTTGAGTGTTTTGATGAACTGGATTTGTTGAGAGAAGCCTTTGTTTCTTTACGGCGTTGGCCGGATTCAATTATTGGATTGTGAGCCCATTGTGAAACATCGTGGCCTTTAGTGCTGCCTATTGCTTGAGGATCTTTTTTTTGGTTGGTGTGTATCCTGATATTTCGATTAAAAGGTAGTAGTTTTTTTATTGCCATACTACTGGCTGGCATATCTTTCTTTTATTGGTAATTAGATTGATGAAGATGCATCTAAGTCTAGAATTATTTTATGTTTACGTAACAAATAGGGTTACTTTACCAACTTTTTGTACGACTCTCATACCAAGGTTTTATTTTTTTTTTGAGGTAATTTTGTGATGAATTAATATTTTACAGTACAGGGATTCGTTTTTATTTTATTAGAACGGCCAGATATTGATCGTGTTTTTTCTGACTATTCTAGGGTCGTTTGGAGGGGGTCCATCCCTTTTCTTTTTATTTTTTTTTTGTCTATAATCTCCGCTAACAGAGGTACTCCTTAAGGTTAATATTTTATTATGTACAGTGGGAGACATTTACTATTTTAAGTATATTTTCTTTAAGTGCCAAATTAGTAATCCTAATTATGTTGTGTTTACGTAACAAATAGGGTTACTTTTCCTATTTTTTGTACAACTGTCATTCGTAATACGGGATATTTTTTCTTATATGAAAATAAAATAATAAAATAATAGAAAAACAATTAGTAATGCATTTAATTTTTTACAAATACCTTACCAAGAGTAATCTTATAATAGCTATTTTATGCCCAACCTACTGTTATAATTTTATCATGGGAGATAGTGAAAAAAAAAAGAAACGGGGTTACCAATTTTTCCTACTCTTGAACTAATTTCTCTCAGAAGGGTGGGTACAAAAAAAAATACAATAATCGAATTTAATTCATAGATTGGGTTATCTATCTATTGTTGGTCTATGTTTAAATTTAAATGAAATGATGGACGACTTTGACAAAAATGACAAACTAAGTTACATAGGTTAGCAAAATATCTTATGTAGACTTAAAACCTCCGAGCAATTACTAATAGAGGGAGCGTGAAAACGAGTTTGTAGGCGATTGTTGTGTTAGCAACATCTGTAGAGGAAGTGAGGAAGCGGGAACAAGGGGGAAGGTAAACATCCTTCTTGTTCAGTGGCGTATCATTTATCTATAAAAACACACATTGTCCAAACGTTTTAATTGTGAAAAAAAAAAAAACTAAAAAATTTGCTTATTTTACTATTTTTAAAATGAATACCGTCTTATGTGTGTCTAATGCAGGAAAAAAAACAAAATCACTGTTAAAAGGTCTAATTTTTTCAATTGAAGAATAAAACCTTAAAATCAATTTTATTATAAATACAGGAGCGACTAGTTTCGGCTTGACAGGAACATCTTCAGGCCTGTAATACAATAATCTTTAATTTTTGTAATAGGCTGGTCACTTACGAATAACATTAAATAGTATAAACCACAAAAATGGATCCATATTGTAGCGTTACAGCATTATAGAATTAAAGCTGTGAAAATAAAAGAGCAGTGCAAACGTAACTAAAAATAAGGAAACTGAGTACGGAATCTACAAGAGAAGAGGTGAGAATGAGCAATTACGAATGCATTTAAATTGCTCGGGAGAACAAATAAAGCTCATAATGTAGTGGTATAGTCCCCGTCAAAGAAGGTCTGGATATGTTAAAGAGAACGGCGTTTTCTTTGTAAATTTGGAGAATGTAAGGATGGAGGGAATCTTGCTGGCTCAGGTGTAGATGGCTAGAAAAAGGAGCGTGTAGATGAAAGCCCCAGTAAATATCGTCACTTTCGTCTAATTTTTTATTCTCACTCACCGTTTCGGCTTTATCTTCAAAATTCATTTTTAAAAGGAAACAAAAGTAATCATTCATACAAGCATATAATAAAACAACATCAATTCATTATATTTAATAAGCTAATAAACGTTTTTTTCAATGAAAAAAACATATGTGAGTATAAAAAATATATAAATAGAAAAGATTAATATCAAAATCAATTTGAAAATACAACAAATAATAAAATGAAATAAATTAATACAAGTACAAATAGAAAGTTAATAACATACCTTCTAAAAGTAATACATTTTAAGTAGATAAATGTTTAAAGAGTTTATTCCTGAACATAACTAATCTAACGTTTTTCCCCTTTTTAATATTATGAGGGTTTTTGTAGTTGAAATGAAAATTATAATTTATTTTGGTCCTAATAAAAATTTAAACATAGGTTATCAAAGAGTAAAATTCATAATAGAACTTCATAATCTTAAATCGTTATCAAAAATTATTAATGGTAAAACTTCAAACAATAATTAGATTCTTAAACAAATTTCTAGTTTTTGTTTTGCAAAAGACTTTTTTGCCTTCTTCGGTTGCCTCTGCCACTTTTCTTTTAATAGTTTCGAGGAGAATTTTCCTATGAAAACTAGTAGAACCATCAATTGGTTGGTAAAATTTTGATATTTTGAGTCTGGTAAGTCTTGTTAAACTTTCTTCATAGGAAGCTATAACCTTATAAAGAATAAAAATTTAATAATGTTAGATCAAAAGCTCTTAATTGAGAATTATATTTGCAAAGGCCGTTTTAATAATATTTTCAAAAGTTCTTGGAATCGTTGTTAACAGAAACCTGCAAAAAATATATAATTTTATTCCTAAAATATAAGATATCACACAATGCACATTCATATAATATCATTGTGCTAGAAAATACTAGGTAGTTACTGAGACAATTTAAAAAAAGTATTTCGAGAAACTCAACTTTTAATGTACTTAACTTTTTGATTGCCAAATTATAAATAATGTCATTTTGTGTAGTTCGTTGTGATTTGTATAATATATATTATAAAAAACTATCGTCAATGTTAATGTGCCAAGTTTTTTTAATAATTATGTCCTTGTTATAGTAAAAACACATTTTTAAAGTTTTCTGGATTTCTTCTTTAAATTATTGTACAATTGAGAACTGACTAATTGTGTGTTTAAGTAAAGGTATATCTCTTTTTTGTTATAACAGTCTCTGTATATTGTTCTAACTTTTTAGATAATCAGAGAAAACAGTAAGACATCTTAATATATCCTATTTCACCAACAAAAATGTAGAATAATTAATCTCACATCAAACGAATAAAGTAATTTTAGGATGTCCTAATAGGTTTTAACTTAAAAACTAAATAAAATGTATATTGCAACTGTGTTTAAATAAATTAATGTTTTTATACCTGACTATAGCGCCAGACAAACATTTTTTTAGATCATAATGATCTGCATAACTCAAAATAGTCAAAATCCACATTATTTAAGTTGTTCTAGTATTGATTTAGCATAACGATATTAACTCCAATAATAAATATTCACATTTTTTTTAGACGTTTTTTAAGGAAATTAAAAAAAAAAACATGAATAATGTGATATTCTTGTTTAGTTTTGTACTATATAATATAGTTCATTAGGTAGTGATTTAGAAGCAAATTATGTTCTATTTATAGAATAAAAAATCACTCATAATATCTAAATATTTATACCTATTTATATTTTGGACAGAAAGACTATTTTATGTTTTTGGCTCTGAATAGTTTTCTTAAGAATTTTAAAACCTTCCTTAGCTGTTTTGGGATATTTCATGCATATCTCAGAAGTTCATTTTGTTTAAACCTAAAACAAATTAAGTACAAAAAATGAACATTTAAACAATACACAAAATTAGTCTTTTAGATTAGTTAAAAAAAGTGTCAACAAAAAAATGGCTATGCCTTTTTCCTTAAATATTCTTTTTGAAAGGAACTTAAGTTTCTCTACTTACTTGGCTATTTTAATATTTTAGTAGCAGATGAATATAGTGTAGAAGTAGTGACAGGATTGATTATTATACTTCTTTCGTCGAAATTGCATTTTTTTTTTTAATATTTTCCTTCCCTGAGGTCTGTAATAAAAATGTTCATTAGCATAAAAAGTTATTCAGGTGGTCACTTGTTGAATTCCTATATTTTGGAACCATGTATTTCTTTCTCATATCAAGAAAAGGAAACCTAAAAAAAATAACAATAAACTTTACAAAGATGTGATATTAAAATAATAATAAGTAATTAACCTTTACTATAATCATTATGAGACGGATGAAGACGAACTTAGCTGGAGTTTACTTGCTCTTCATTTTAATTTTTCGATAAGAAAATAAGAAAGTTTAATTGCAAATTAAAGGTGATTGCCTAATGCACCGCCTCTGATAATTAGGTTGTGTCTGTACTTACTTATGATATTATCTTGAAGAAGCATTTTCAACAGGCCTTTTACACATAAAGCATGTTTCACCATATTATTAGAGATAATAAATCTTAAATATACATTTACAACTCTTACAACGTTATAAATAATAATATTTTCCGTAAAATACAAATAAGAAATTGACATGTGTCAGAAAGTGTCAGAACTGGCGCTCACAGAACACTTCTGGCGCTGTCAAACTTGGCAACGCTGATTAAATAAGCCAATTACAGAAGAGGTATTTTCCCCCTCGGGGGGAGTAGATGCTAACAAAATTTAGCGCGGGGAAGGGGGGAAGACTCCCTCTAGTAGTAATTGCTCGGAGCTTAAAACGAATTAAAAGAAGCTATAAATTATGTCATAAATAATTTGAGTATGTTATGCAAGTATTACATACGATAATATGGAAATATTTAAGACTCTTAAATATGCATACCTAGGTACTTATAAACTTTATAGCTATCTAATAATAGAAAATAATAAAAAGAATATATATTTAAGTAATATTATAAATGTCGAATTTAAACTTTACACGAGAATTAAAACTAGGATTTTCTTTTAGTCTCAAGAAATACAAGAGATATATTTCCTTGGTGTATGCCGAGCCTCTAGTGAGAGATGTGTCGCCTGGGGTTTAAACTTAACTAAAGTTACCTGGTATCACATGGTAAGAAGCCCTTGAGTCAACTAAATACTTGGATTGTCAGTTTGTGCACCCTTGGATAGTTCAATGTGCAGTCCAAACAATAGAGGATCCTTGAAACGGTGATATCTGGGTAAATGTGTCTCAAACAATCAGCCTAACCATTCCGAAGGTCTTGGTAGGATACAAGACGCCGTGTACAAAATATATGTACTGGTATATGCAGTATAATACAGAGAGAGACAATACTGAGAATATACATACAGGGTAGAAACTAAATTTCCAAATTTCAACTTGACAATCAATATATCAGAAGGGATACAGCATAGAAAGAAGTAAGTCTTCAGTGGTATTTATTTAAAATATAATAAGTGATGTAAATTATAACCTATAATGCTAACCAAATATGTAATGGGCGAATGTGTTTCTAAACAGGGAATACTTAAGTAAGAATCGAAGTAAACTGTAGTTTTTATTATTTTTTAAATCCAATTAACCGGAAGAGTTTTAACTAGAACAACTCTTAGTATCTGGAGTAGTATAGTGGATAGAGATTTTATGAATGTCCACAAATTCTTGCATTAGTCCATTTTTCAACTCGATACCGCTATCTGAGACTATCAGATGTGGAAGGTCCATGATGTGTAATTAAAATAAGAAGAGCGTTTACGACGTTGATTGCGTTGGCTCCTTTTATGGATATGCTTGTCCATATTTAGAGAAGGTCTCTATGACTCTCAGGAAGTTTTGGCCACTGGCTTGAAACACGTCCAGATGTATTACTTCCATGGGCTTATGTGGAGTAGGCGTTAACAGGAATTTAGGTTTCAATGGTTTTCAGTAATATTTGTTAACCTGGCAAATGTCGCATAGGTTAATGATATCCTCTATGTATCTTTTGATAGTTGGCCAATAGTAGAGTCCTCGTACTTCTGCTTCCGTTTCATTTATTCTTCTGTGGTTGGTTTTGCCTTCATGATATCTTGATATTATTTGTTTTTGTCTCTCGTTTGAGTTGACATCGTCTAATAGGATGTTACACTTGACAAGGTTGTATGAAGTTTTTCTTATTTTGTTACATAGGATAGGATATAGATCTTCTTTTTTGGAAAATAAGGCGTATTTTTTCTTAGGGTCCAGAAAGTCTTTGAAAAATTTGAAAATGTCATCTTTAAAGTTATCTGTTTCTGTGACAGGTGGAGCGGGGTTATAATTAACTACTCGAAGGACTATTTGGTTATTGTAGTAATTTAATGCTCGCACGCTTTTATGGGTATTCCAAGTATAGGGTGTTCTGTAGCAGTGTCTGGTTATGTTGCTATTTTCATCCTGTTTATTATGTTCCGTATGTGGCCTTTTGTTTCTGGAGTAGTTCGTTGACGATATCTAGTTCTTCTGCGTTTAGTACATCATTGTAGTATATCATTGATACTATCTTCTAGTGGGTCGCACGTCGATCCAGGGTGGTTATAAAGGGATAATTCATCGAAATCTTGTGATGTAGCTTCTTGAAGACTTTCTTCGTAGTCTCCTTGGTGTTTATCGCTATTCTGTAGAAATCGTCAGTGTTCGTGTTGAATTTACCCTTTTTATAAATTACTTCGTAATCGAATTCTTCAAATTTTAAACGCCATCTTACGAGCTTAGACTTTGGATCTTTTAAGGAGAAGAGCCATTGGAAAGGATAGTGATCTAAAAGGATCTTGATTTTCGTCCAAACAGGTATGGGCGAAAGTATTTCGTAGCCCATATGATAGCCAACATATCCCTTTGAATATTTAAGTTCTGTCTCTTTCAATGTCTTGGAGACATAGGCAATGGGTTTGTCATTACTGACCGGACCTTATGATAGAACAGCACCAATGCAAGATTGCTTGTATGCGTTTTCAAATTGAATGGTAAGGATAAGTCTGGAAATTGCAGTAGTGGTTCATTTGTAAAATTCTTGCATGTATTTACGTGTTCCAAAAACTTTATTGTGTACTGGTTCTTAACATCTTTCTTGAAGCATAACGTCAATGGTTTGGTGATTTTGAAAAAGTCCTTTATAAACTTTCTGTACTATCTCACCAATCCTAGGAAGCCTCCAATATCTTTTGCTGCCTTGGTACGGGGTAATCTATTATGGCTTTGAATTTGTTTGGATTGGGTTTTATTCCATCTGGAGTAAGGACATGTCCTAAGAAGTCAACTATCTTCAAGAATTCACGTTTATCTATTTGAACTTTGAACTCAGTTTCTCGTAGTCGTTGGAATATTCTTAAATATTCGGACGCATTCGAAATTGCCGTTCTCGACGTTTTATGCTATTTTTTGCACATCTTTCTTCTCCGTTTCAATTTGGTGAATTTCACTGGCTAGGTCAAGAGTTGAGAAATACTGACATATTCCAAGTTTGTCTAGAATATTTATCTGTTATATTCGGAATCGGATATTTATCATCATGGGTTTTTTATTTAATCTTTGTGTAATCGACGACTTTACTCCACTTGATATTTCCTGAGGCGTCCGGTTTTTGGAAAACAACCCAGATTGGAGAAGACCATGGTGATTGGCTAGGTCTGATTATTCCTTGGTCCAGCATAGATGATATCTGTTTTTTACTTCCTCCCTATGAATATATGGATATCTATAGAATCTCGTATAGACAAAAGCATCATCTGTAGTTCGAATATATTTCATTCGTAAGTTTAAGTGGAGCTTCAGGATGAAAAAATGTCTAAGAATCTTCTACAGTTTCTTAATATGTATCTCTTCCTCTGGGTTGAAACGATCTGTCCCAATAAGGGGATCAATGTATATTTTCTGTTGTACTTGTGGTGGTATATTAGTCGCGTACAAATGATATTCTTCAGAGTTGATTTCCATACTTTTCACTGCTTCAATTAGGAATATTTGGATTGGTTTATCAGTGTCGTTGACAAAGTTTTATCCAGGCCATTTGATCGCAAGCCCTAGTAAGGCTTTCTCTTAGGACAGCTCCTTGAACTTCTTGCCTTGGTAGAATAATGGTTTTCCTGTCACTTCTTTAACTGGGATTCGGACTTGAGTGATTGTGGTTCAAGTTGGATATTATAAAATTGGGTTTTATTAATCTCGTAATAGAGAATATAAAGTGTGGAATTTTTAGTAATTGGTTTCGATTCTGGGAAATTAACGTTAGCTTTATGAAATTTGAGGTTGTCTTAGTCTATAAGGCTATCAAAGGTTTTATGAAATTTGAAGGGATAAAATTTGAAGTTGTGTTGAATTTTAGAATTTCAGCACAATAATCTTGGGAATGGTTTTGGAAGATGGAAATAACGATAAATGATTCACGTTTGACATTTTATGGATAAAATTTTGATGCAATTTTAGAAGTAAGAAAGGTTTTTGTAACGACGGTGTCCATAAGCAGTTTGAGGGGGTAATTTTGATATTATGTAAGGTAGTTCCCTCTTGTCTGTGAAGGAGGAAAGTTTCTTCTTGGAATTTGGGAAAAATTTATAATTTCGTATTGTAGATTTTTTCTTCCCCATGTGCTTCCTTATAGTCGGGTTGGTTGTGATATTGGTTAAATTCTTCCAGGTTTGCGTCGAGTGGGTATTGCATTTGCGTCATAACCAAAAGCTTCATCGGCTTGTTTGATGTTGAACGGTTCTTCAGAAAAAATCTAGGTGAGCCTTGGGATATCAAGTTGCCTTGGTTCGAAGCCCTAATTTGGCTGGTAGCCCTAGTACTCATACTCATGGGAGTTAGCTTGTTCTTTGAGTTTTGTTGAAATGACCTCGTAAATTGCTGGTTTCCTTAAAATCTTGGTTGTTGGAAAAATGGTCTCGGTTGCTGTTGTTGGAACTGCGGGGCTCTGAATTGTGTAACAGTTGTGGTCTTGGGATGGGTTGTTACCATTGTAAAGGCATAAAACTAGTTATCGGTGAGTTGTTTAGTTTCCCTAGAGGGTTGGCATTTTGAGGCTGGCTGGTAGTAGATGAAACAGGGCCTAATTCCTTTTTGGAGGTACAGTATGTTGCTTTATTCCTATATATGCTGCATGGCTAGGGCAAGGGATATTGGTCATATAACTCTTATTGTGAACCCCAATGGTTATCGGAGTCCTGCTATGAACGTTGTAAGGGCTTGTTGTTAGAGGAACTTTTTCTTACTGTGCTTGATTGCTTCATTTGATCCATGCAGTTCTATGTAGTTTGTTGTGATGCTTAGAAGGCCCATTACTTTCTCATAGAATTGCTACGGGTTCTCATTGGGACCTTGAGGTAGATTAACTAGATCTCTTGGTTATGAATTTTAATGCTTTTGGTAAGCAAAGTGTTGAATTAAGGTTTCTTTTATTTCTATCCATTGTCTGCATCCGAAGAATGAGATTACGTCTTTGGCCTTTTCTCTAAGTCTGTTGACGATTTTTTGTATTAGCATATGGTTTTGAAAGCAATCGGAATTGTTTGTGTCCCAATAATGGTTTAAAATCATCGTCCCTACATTGATGACATTTTGGAGTTCGTTGGCATGATGATGGCGTCATAAGATGATTGTAGATTTTCTGAGATTTCTGTAGATAAGGACGGTGTAGACGGAATCAATACTAGGGTTGAAGGCTTAATAATAGGTTTTTGTTGAGGGAGTGAATTAAACATTTGTATCTTACAAGGTAAGAATGATGCTGAAGTGCATATTCCGGTATTCTATCTTCTAAATATGTTTATTTAGTACTAGGGGTATGTTCTCGTGTAGGTTAACTAGCGGGAAAACGTTTAAAAACGACGAGGATCTTTAAAGGCTCTCCCACTATCCAAATGACTGCGCCAGAAATATTTTTGGTTAAGAAAAGTCACTTTTTAAACAACACTTTTATTAAAATGAAAATATACAATACAGTTACTAAATAATTAGAACAAACTTTTTACATTGAATGGTACCTGAATTTATATTAAAATATATGCGGATTATTATTTGTAAATTATATTATGAAAATGGAAAATTGCAGAATCGCAATTTTGGGATAATCAAGTGTAATAACATTAAGTATTTAAATTACATGTTTTGTTGGCGGATATGGGTTCATCGACTCGTAACACGCGCTAGTGTGAGTTGGGACACGTTTATGCAGGTCGGTCAACTTCACCCTAACGGTCATCAAAATAGCTTTAAATCGGCATAAAGCAGTAAATATCGCTTATTTTTACATGGAAATTACTTTAATATTTTGGATTGTAAGTTGTCTATAACAAAAAATTATTTGTGTTTTTTTACGAAATATCCTAAAGCACAAAATAACTTAAATGTTGTAGTGCAATTTCAAATGTAATAGAATAATTGATACGTTCGTAGGGCAAAACTAAATAATTTTTTGGGGTTTTGGCCATCTTTACCAAAGTGGTCAACTACATCCCCCTTTTACGGTATACTTTTCTTTTAGTACTGCACAATGATGACTAGAACGTGTCATCGTCACCAGAGATTTGAGTAGTTTTGTCAGGTTAGAGGTTAAAGCGTTTGTTTATTTTTTGTTAAAATTAAATATGTAGTTCTAAAAACAATAAAAAGAGTTTTTTACACTAAATGTTAAGATATCTATTAATAATACGAGTATGTTGTCTTGCGGTTTAGCAACATAAAGAAAGTAAGTATTTAACATGATACCAAATAGGAGTCGTTATGAAACATTCAGTTGTCAATAAATAGCAATTGTACTCTAATATAAACATCCTAAATTACGCAGTAAACATTTTAACCATTCTAAAGGACTTTATATGAATGAAGCAAGGGTTAAAATTCGCAGCTCCAACTGTATGTAAATAGAAGTATCATTAAGCAACTAGAATATTTATTTAGCTACAGTTAATTAACCTTAAAATTCAAACTTTCAAAAAAGCCGTGTCATGTGGTAATTAGGAATTTTAGGAGTTTCAGATCTAGGGCCGATCTTGCTTGACTTCACAACATAACGTTGCGGAATGAACCTAACTTTCAAATATTAAACGTCAAAGCGTTTTAATACCGACTAATATAAGTTTGATCCAGTTCATTTACCTGCTTGATTGAAGTGCAGCCAAATACACATATTATATACGTCCTGTCTAATGCCTGCTAATTCCGTATATCCGTAGTGATTAGTTTAATCTTGCCTATATGGAGTCCGAGAGCTTTAATCAGCTCACTTGAAAGGGAATGAATTATTATTATTCAATAATCCCACAATATTAAAAGCTGTGATACAAAACAACACTTTCTCGACTATTGTTGACTGAGAAATGAAGTACACAGTAATCATGTCCATATCAAATCCAAGTCATTCTTGAAATTTTGTTAATAAAATCATGTATTCCATGAAATGTCAAACCTTAAATAATTATATACAAGTGAGCCATTTTCGATCAGTTCGGTCCGCTCTAATCCCTTAAGTCCTTCTCTGCCTTATTTGGGCATTTTACGCAAAAACCTCCTAGCACCTCCTCCTCACTATGGGACGAATATGGTTAGTTAAATTAAGGTGAGTCAAAAAAATTTCTTTTTAAATTTTCATAAGCGCTACCAAATAAAAGTTGTGTATTAGGGAACAAAAAATAATGTTAAAAAAAGATGATAATCCGACAAATTTTAACCGGGCTCATCGGCCTTCAAAAGGGCAAAAAAATAATTCACATTTGACGGCTCTAGTAAGTAAACTACTCGTTGGATAATTTCCATAAAGACTTGACAACTTGTGAGTGTGTTGATTTAGAACGTTGCTCTTGTGAAAAGAAGGAATGTGTCGAAATCAGAACGGTGCTTTTTTTCAAGATCAAAGGTATTATCGTGAAATTTAAATAGGAGGAGTTGACAAGATCCTAAATAAGCCTCCACGGCAACAAGAAAACAAAGACATAAAAAGACTATACTTCTAGCTACCGCAGTAGTAAATATAAAGCATGAACTTCTTCAATGCTTCAAATGATGCATTTGTCTACTCTATGCTAATGATCTACTTTTGAGGCACTTATTGCAAAGTTTAGATGGTGATACCAAAGGACCTTTTAGCTTTTTGAAACTAATTGGGCTTCTTTTAAAACACTGTCAGGACATGTCAATAGTAGAGTTTAAAATAATTCGCTCCATGCGCGACAGCAGCGCTAATTCGTTTTGGTATTAATGGACTATTTCTGCGTGTACTGACAAATACAATTTTTAATAGAATTCGTAATTAAAAAGTATATATGTTAGTTTTAATAAAAGTATATAGATTTGTGAAACAAATAAAACATTAATTTATTATTATTATATATTTTTATCGCTTAAATTAAAGAAAATTATGTATAATCAATAAAAATCAATAATAAAATATAGGCAGGGAACAGTATTTACTGGAAAATGTATGAAAAGTTGCCTAAGCCTAATAAGTTGTCATTGAAGAATTAGTCTATTCTGTCAAAATAAAAAAAGACCATTTAATAATAGCATGAAGTTAAAAATGTATAAAAAAAGGATCGTTATTTATATTTTCATTTTTGTTTCAAAGAAAACAGAATAAATGATTAAAACTGGTTTCCCATCAGTAAGTCACAAAATTGCGTTCCAGCCACAATAATCAAAGGCAGAAATCTTGAAATCTAGTCCTTGCTGAATGAACATTTAAGAATAAAGGGATATTAAAGAACATCGTAAAATGATATTGTATTGTTTATTTAAAACCTTTCAAGTTTCTGATGTCTACTATTTCCAGCATTACTGTTATTATTACAAAAATTAAGGTAATGTTTCTTCTTATTGTATACCTATCCATTTATTTCTTTGATTTAATTTACACTTTGATACTGAAATTTTTTATATAAGTTTCACTGTTTTTTTGCTAGTATTTGTAAATTTTCAACACAGTAACTCCGGATGCTTACTGTAATGTTTTTACCT
>OV651816.1:6091777-6125807 GCA_927349885.1 Psylliodes chrysocephalus | reverse complement strand
AAAATTAATTTAAAAAAATAATCAACAATAAATGTATTTATGCAATTTTCATATTTTTCGAAACAAAAATTAAAAAACAAAAAAAAATTCTGCAACCACCAAGTTTTGAACGCGGGCCCGCGGACCCGTCGTGTAAGCCAAAGTTCAAATTACACCTACCCTAAAACCTGAGCTAATAGGTCTTATGTCAAATGCATTTTTAATTCGATTTTAAGTTTAAACAGAATAAAAAGCCAAAATAATGAGATGTATGTAGTTATTTTAAAATTATTTTAATAATTGTTAAAAATAAATATCTAGGATCTAAGTTAATCGTCAATTTTAATAATTTAATCATAATATAGATTTTAGTATTAATATGGACATTACATAGATCAAAATAGAAATGATGTGTTTGACATTTTGTGACATCTGCTGCGGAAAGTAGCATATTCGTACACGGGTGGAAAGTAAATTCTTATTTATACGCGTGTGATATGGGGCACTTTCCATAGGACTATATAGTGTGATATGTGTCACTTTCCTAAGTGGTCGAAGGAAAAAATATTTTCATTTAGTTATTTTTATAAAAAGGTCGAAATGGTCTGAAACCTAAAATGCAACTATGATATATTAAATTTTTACAGTAGTATACGAGATATGTCAAATAGGTAATTTTGCTGAAGAGTAAAATATCTTTATTTTTGACAAACCTCGTATACGACTGATAAAATTTGATATCTGATGGTAGTATTTTAGGTTTGAGACCATCCTCGTCTTACTATATGCAGAAAGCTTTTTTATTACTAATTTTATGAAAAAAGTTATTTTTCATAAAAAGTCGAGCATGGTCTAAACGGTAAAATGCAACCATCAAATATCAAATTTTATCAGTCGTATACGTGATTTATCAAAAATAAAGGTACTTTATTTTACAGCTAAATTCATATTATTTGATATATCTCGTATACTATTGTAAAAATATATCTGATAGTTGCAGAACTTTTTGTGAAGAAAAACTTTTTTCATAAAGTTAATAATAAAAAAGTTTCCCATATGCTGCGAACTTAAGTGGACACACTGTATATGCTTGAACTTTTGTAAATACCCGACTGTTAATTTCGACGTATTTGTGTTTGGGGACTTACCGCCGCTGACTTGACATGTAAGAACTAAAAGCTGCGTATATTACCTATTTCAAAAATAATATTGTTTTATTTCCAAATATTGTCCATATCTTAAAGTGGTCCAAAGTAGATTAAGAAGAAATGAGAGGTCTAGAGATCTTATTGGTTAATTTGGGTTGGATTCCTTTTTAAAAAAATCTCATTAATAGATTTTTTTTATATTTAGACAACTAATCATGCAGGCTGTTCAAAAATAAGGTTTAAAATAAGATTGAGAAAACTACAAAAAAATTTTTTTATAGAAATTCACATTTTTCTCATTTTATAGTATTTAGTATCGAAAATAAAGTATGGAAAATAAGGTTTTCTACAAGATGGTCCGTTAACAATGGGACACAGAACAACTTTAAATTCCTTGCCTAAAAATCTTGCGATATAAAAATTTACCTTTGTTCAATTCTGGATATTGAAGATATTATAAGGTGTTAAAGTAGATACTTAATAAATTGAAGTGTCAAATATTTCAATCAAAAATACTGATATAAATGTATCTATTTTAACACTATGTATATTCTTTAATATCAAAAATTGAACTAAGGTAAATTGTGTTATATCGCAATACTTTTATAAAGTAGCTCTGAATCTTATTATTAACGGACCACCCTGTAGACGACTTAATACAAGGTTACCTTAATTTTAGATGCTAAATACTACAAAATAAGAAAAACGGGTTGTTCCATTTGAAAAATGTGTGTGTGTTGTGTGTGTTGTGTGTGTTGTGTGTGTTGTGTGTGTTGTGTGTGTTGTGTGTGTTGTGTGTGTTGTGTGTGTTGTGTGTGTTGTGTGCGTGCGTGCGTGCGTGCGTGCGTGCGTGCGTGCGTGCGTGCGTGCGTGCGTGCGTGCGTGCGTGCGTGCGTGCGTGCGTGCGTGCGTGCGAGCGTGCGTGCGTGCGTGCGTGCGTGCGTGCGTGCGTGCGTGCGTGCGTGCGTGCGTGCGTGCGTGCGTGCGTGCGTGCGTGCGTGCGTGCGTGCGTGCGTGCGTGCGTGCGTGCGTGCGTGCGTGCGTGCGTGCGTGCGTGCGTGCGTGTGTGCGTGTGCGTGTGCGTGTGCGTGTGCGTGTGCGTGTGCGTGTGCGTGTGCGTGTGCGTGTGCGTGTGCGTGTGCGTGTGCGTGTGCGTGTGCGTGTGCGTGTGCGTGTGCGTGTGCGTGTGCGTGTGCGTGTGCGTGTGCGTGTGCGTGTGCGTGTGCGTGTGCGTGTGCGTGTGCGTGTGCGTGTGCGTGTGCGTGTGCGTGTGCGTGTGCGTGTGCGTGTGCGTGTGCGTGTGCGTGTGCGTGTGCGTGTGCGTGTGCGTGTGCGTGTGCGTGTGCGTGTGGGTGTGTGTGTGTGTGTGTGTGTGTGTGTGTGTGTCTGTAGGTCGCATAACTCATGAACCGATACACAGAAAAACACCAAATTTTAAACTTAAGCTTTGTTTCAGCGTCCAATGAGCTGATTAGATTTTGGGCAGAGTCAGAACATCTGGGGGGGTACTTTATGGGTGGTCATTTTTATATTTTATGGAATATATCTGTTATTTACGTTTGGAGAAGAAAATTCTTCAAATAAAAGTTACTTCTTATATAATTATCTATAATTTTTGTTTTATGCAAAATTTTCCTAAAATGGTCCGTATTCGAGAAATTTGACAAAATGTAAAAAAAATAATTTTTTATAAAAATTGTTCAAATAAAAGTTGTTTGCGATATCGATCTCTATAATTTTTGTTTTAAAATGACTTTTCTAAAATGGACCGTAATGGAAAAATTGGAGGAAAAGTGCTAAATTAAATTTTTTCAGTATTTTCGTTTTCAATGAATATCTATAGAAAAATATTTCGAGGTAGATGTATGTGGAAAATGTATATATTTAGTTAATCCTCTAAACATTTTTAGAGATGCTGCAATAGGTTAACTAGATAGGAAAGTCATGTGTTGGACACATCAAATTTTTTTAATTGCAAAGGTAAGGAAAAATCGTAGATTGTAAGTATTTTATTTAAAAAGTTTTTTTTATCGGATTTCCTATTTATGAGAAAATACATCCATATATCTAGTTTGCTCTTAATATCTCGACCCAAACTGCCCTAGTCACAAGAGTGATTTTAATGTGTTTACATAATCCAACTTAAATTATTTTAAATTTCAATTCAGAGTTTAGAATTATATAAACAGTTAAATTTTATGATTATTCTCGTATCACTAAATCGTAGATTTCATACTTAATTTACATTTGGCAACTGAGCGAAGGTTCAGAATTGTACGATTAGTGTGAACAAAACTGTATAAAATGGTTCAAGATTGTATCAATCTTCTAATGGTTCAGGATTGCACTGATCCAGTAAAATCTTTAGAAAAATTAAATTTTTTTAATGAAATATTCAGAGTATACATTTCATATTACAGATAAAGAGACCCTCTGTTTCCAATATACATTAAATATACTTATCCAACTTTATTATTTTTGGGTGGTTCAGGTTTGATAGAATCTCCAATTGGCTTGGGATTGATAGAAAGATGTAAATATATATATATATATATATATAAGTATAAAAATAAAGCAAGCCCTTCATTGAAAAGACATTGAGAAAATTAAAAGGAATAAGATAAAAAAATAAAAAAAAGATTAATTATGAGGACAAAAATTACGACCCTACGTGTGAAAAACCAGATATGTCTTCAGCAGATTTTGAAGAAGTTAAAGCATTTTTTCTATCTTCGCTTCGAAAAGCAAAAGAGGAAATCGAATCCATTGAAGCAAGAACCAAAGAGCAGGCTAACAATTTTAAATGGGTTGAAATGCGAAAACACCTTCACATTTTGGAGAGGTTTGTAAGCAAAAACCTACGATTTATTGTGCAAATTTGGTTCATAAGTTCCTTACACAACCATTTATCAGAAGCAATGCAGTAGAATGGGGTAAAGTCAATGAGTCTACTGTAAAAAATATTTTAATAAAACAGCATAAATTGAATATCGAGTGAAGTGGATTATTTATTAGGTGAATACCCCTGGTTTGCTGATGGTCTTATGGGAGAAAAACGACTTATCGAAATTAAGTGCCCTTACTTTGCCAGAGACTACAATAATAGATGGAATTAGGCAGAAAAATATTTTAATATTAAAAATAAACAAAATTAATGAAGTATCAATAAATACAGGACACAACTGATATTATCAGATTCAAGGTCAATTAAATGTAGCAAAAAAATAATATTGTATTCTTTATATCTGGACTAAAAATGACATTAAGCTGGAAACAATTACTAGAGACATTGATTTTTGGGTAAACACTATGTTGCCTTACCTTAAAAAAATTTATTTTTACTGCCTTCTCCCGATATTGTGGATTCAAGATTAGCCAGGGGTATGTCAATTAGGGAACCCGAATATATCCTTAAAGCAATAAATAACAAAGAAAAGAAGACTTAGAGTTTGAGTTGAACAAATTAAGAATTATTTAATACAATAAATATATTTTTTGAAAATTGTTTTAGTTTAACTCGTCAAAAAATACTAGTATTGCCTTTTAATTTAAAATATAATACCTACAGTACACTTATCTAAATTAGTCACGTAACCGTCGCCTAAGAAGGTAATGTAAATAATATAAGTCTTATGTTCAATTCGAAATTTACAATTTTATATTTTTTATACACAAAAATATTTGCAATTTTTTTTTTATCTGAAATCAAAAAAATGATAATTACCTACTAGTCAACTCAAATAAAACAAAGTTTAAGAACGAAACATAAAATTTTTAAAGAATTACTTAATTTTTATATAATAAATCATTTATTTTATTTAAATTCTCACACTAATAACGCACTTATTTATTCTGTACTCGGAAACAAATAAAAATTTTCAAATAATATAGATGATCCTGCTAATCTACAACAATTAATTTGTATAAAATAACAGTGCAGCAGCAGCCAAGGAATATTATGTTAGCGTATCACAAACAACTTTTCTAGTGTATCCTTTCTCACAGGCGATTTCTTCGAGGAAGGGAGACGGATGCTAGACAAGAGGTAACCAGCAAAACCGGCATTTGAATTGTACACGTGGTTCACCTCCTTAAATATTTGCATATCAATAAGAAACACTCTGTATAAATAATAATAATTTACCATATAACGATATCTAGCAATTTTTTAAAAATCTGGATTTTTTTTAATAAAATATTTATGGTAGCATTGCATCCTCTAGCAAGTACGCGTGAATCAGTCATATTTATTACTTTTACTTCATTAAAACTATTAGGTATGTTGATATTTACTGTGTTGTACTCCTTCTTCAATAATTTTAATGCGAATCGTAGGAAAATACCCATTATTATCTACATATTTATGACCTAAATTAAAGTGTCTTTATTGTGAAGGAATGTGTGGCTCAATGTTTAGTCTTGACTTTTGTATTCAAGGGTTCGCAGTTTCAATACCACCGTTGGGCGGGACTTTTTTATTTATTTTATTTGTTTAAAAATAATTCTAAGGCATAGGTAGGATTCCATGCTCCGACCAAATTGTTGAGTTCTAAATAATAGTGCTGTACCTAAAGTGGTGCTTAGAAACAGACAACAAGGCCTGTCTCTACGCGTGTAGAACACAAGGCTGATGGCTTAAGTTGTCAAAGTCGAAGACACTAATAAAAAAAATTATCAGTAGTGAACACAAAGAAATAAAAACGCGCGAAAGGTTGCATGTGTTTGCTAAAATATAGTAAACGTTTGCTTTTTCATCAAGCGGGTAATACTCCTCAAAAGTAATTCTGTTACAGTGCAATATGCGGTTGTATCGCAATAGGGAATGAAATATCAAAATATTTATTTTTTATACCATGATCAAAATGAGCATTATTATAGCAGGAGCAGAAGTTGGGAAGGCTTTTGTCAGTTCTCCTACTTCGTGTACTGGAATTGACAGTATGTCAGAGGAGCTAACCGAAGTAGACGCGATACATTGGCGTACACAATTATTTTATAGATGTTAATAACAATTTCGGGTAAATAGTTTAATAAATTGTCATTAGCTATTGAAATTTTTTAGAATTATAATTAGGGATGTTAAAATAGTTGTTTAATAATTATTTCTAATCCATAAATACATGTAATTGTCCGTTTCCGCCGGTAACAATTTAAAAGTACTTATTCTATGAAACACCATTGGCTGCTAATCATTAGCGCGAAAATCTCGAAGTCGTTCGACGCGGTTTGACGTTTACCCCTTCTCTACCTACCTACCAAAAGCCTTTACAATTTCAGCCCCTGCTATAGTACTACATTGTTTACCGCTCAGTGTTGCCAGTTTAGTACAATTGTACTAGATCTAGTACATTATTTAAGAGTCTGGTACTCTTGTACACTCGAAGCAAAATCCAGTACTTTTACTTTCTTGACGCGCAAAATAATATATGGTTGGGTTTTTCCTTATTTGTGATTGTTTTCGATAAAAGCTCATTTTTTGCTCTTTTAAACCAAACCATTTCAATTCGAAAAATATGGTACAATTTATAGAATCTGGTTAATTTTTATGGAATCTAGTACATTTCTCAGACAAATCTGGTGTATAACAAAAATATATTCTAATAACACTGGTCTCTACCACATTCAAAATGGTTCTATTTTTTTTTTCTAAGTCGCTTACTTTTTGTGACACTAGAGTGTTATGGACCCCCAGCCTCTTCCAATTTCAGTGAAAACAATTAAATAATAAACCATTAATAATACTCACCTAATGTATCTATTAATCCATTTAGAAACAGCGGCACCATTGGCCAAACACATCACATACCAAATACATTGTTAAAAAATTTATTAACGATACATAAACCGAATTATACAACAAAAACCTGCACGTGCACTTCCGATATATTTTTCGTTTGATGGTACGAGAAGTACTGATTCTTCTTTAATACACTTTAAAATATAAAAACCCTTTACATAATGATATTTATGATTCACCAACGGTGGCTCATTCTGAACGATATCGAAAAAAAAAACATACTGATTGTCCCAAATTAAAATTCTACTTTATATAAAATTCGAGGTCGATGAAGTTAGCACCCCCAATGATATTTTTGTAAAAAAAACTATTGCACCAAAATAGTCATGCACCAATATGCACGACTTAATTATTTTATGAGGCTGAAGCTAGGGACAAACCGCGCCGCGGTTCGTTAAAGTTTCGATATTGTTATTCGGCAATATCTTTGGTTTAGGTGGACTTTAATATCATAAGAGTTTAGAAATAAATAAAAATTAGTACATTTACTGAACAAAATGGATTTATAATTCAATTTAAATTATTAGTTAAAACAAAGTAATCTTAAAGAAAGACGGGGATAAAAAAAAACATTTACAATGCGATTATAAATATAATTTTTATACCAAATATTCATTGGGTTCTTGTTCATTGATTAAACAAAAAATTATGGCCGAAAAAATTATGGCCGAAAAAATTATGCAATTTTTTATGTTACATGAATAGGTACATGCGTTTGTGCTGGGGTAAATAAATGTTCATATGAAACTGCATTGTGATTGCATTTCTCTTATCAATCTCAAAACTGAATGCTATAAATACATCTGTAATCTCCTTTATGCCATACATCTATTAGGATAATGCAATCATTAGTTCTGATAAATCGAGTCACCAGGTACTAAGTTACTAAGTTATTTTGATCCTCATTTTTGATGATAAATTGTATGTGAGGATCATAACTGATAAATGTGAAAAGGATTTCTTCAATGTCAGTTACAGGAAGGACCACTATCATGTCATCCACGTATTTTTTTATTAGGAACACATCAAAGGAAAATACTGGAAGAACATGGTCCAGTATATAGTCCGTGACATATGCTGCCAAAATAGGAGAAAAACTTGGTATTGTATTTGATGTCTCTAATAGCTATGTCCACATGAACGTTGCTATTACCCAAAACGTAGTTCTGCGGAAGTGGTTTATTGTTAAAAAGTTCAGATATTTGAAAGATATCCTTCATGTAATATAGTTATATGCAATTGTTAGAATGTTAGTAACAAAAGATAAGAGGAATTCAGTTGATATACATATGGAGGCTATAATCGGCCTTACTTTAAGAGCTTCTTTGTAAATTTTTGGTAATGAATAGATTTTTAGGGCGATGCCATTGTAACATGTTAATTTCTTTTTCGTCATTTCATCAATTCGTTTAGTTGTGTAAAGTTGTTTGATTAAGGCATTGCAACGTCTTTAAATGGATGTGTTGGATCTTTTTTTAATTCTTTGTATGAGGTATCTTTTTTAATTATTTTGTAAGCTGCAGAAGGTTTCGCCTTAATGCGGCTATCGTGGGTTCTACCTTTTATTTCAGGGAAGAAAAGGCTTGGTAAATAAACATTAAATAATAAATAATATTTCTTGATTGATTAGGTTTATTCTTTTAGTAATCAATGGTTCAATAGATATGTACAGAGTAAATCAAAGGGATAATTATAACCATCTATCTCCTGTTATAAAGGCAACAATATTATTCAAATTATAAGAGATAAAAAGGGAGATAGATAAAACTACCGCTAGTGTCGACACTTTTGGCTCACAGCTAAATTTGATTGAATCAAGGGGCTTCATGCAATTATTGGTAAGTTTATATATATTTAACTTAGTTAAAAGACTATAATATTTATCTATAATTTGTTTTATTGTAGGTAGTGACGTTGTTTGGCCGTAGACTAAATGGATCAATCCTACCTTACTAGTCCTGGGTACCTGGTAAGCTATAGCTTTTACGTACGGCCTCCTAGTGCTCCACATGCAAGTTATGGGGCTAATGATGAGTAAGCAAACAGGTGTGTCAGACATGCAGTTGCGGATATGCTGATATCATGCAGTGTGGATTCGTGTACCACTCCGGATGGTGTTGGTGATGTGTGCGTGTGATGTGTGTGTGGTAAAAGCAGTGGTGCTAAGAAGCAGATCTCAAAGCGAAAGTGAAGTGTAAGCAAAGAGCGAGTGAAGTGAAAGCAAGTGTGTAAGTAGGTATCTTACTTACTGGCCTAAAATAATTATAATAAAAGTAAGCCTCAAGTTAAGCTTGTACATGAGCGCATGCAACAAAAGTTCGTAAAGGTTATACCCTACCTGAAGGTGTGGGGCGGCCACGTGGATATTGTGATTTTTAAGTGTTGTTTTTATTGAAAATAGATCCACAAAATAAATGTGTAATTTAATATCTTTCAATAAAATGTCTTGATTCCAATAAAACAATACAAACGTTTTTATGACTATCAAAATCCTCAAACTTGAGTAAAGAAGCCGTCCTAGTTAAGAGTCACAAAACAAAATGGAAGATCTTTTTCAAATATCCAGAAAAATGCCTTGTCAGGATCAAAGTTCAAAATTAATTAAAATGTTGTTCTTTTATTGCAAACACTCTAATAAAATATATGTTTCCTACTTTATTGACTAAGCTAATAAAGGATAGATTCATGGTCAAGGTGATAGTACCATTAGTACCACAAAAGATAATATTGTTTTGTTTTATATATTGTAATAAATCATATTTTCCTGTATTATGATATTAATTAATAAAGGACAGACACATGGTCAAGGCCATGGTACTATTTATTTGCAGATTCTCATTATTTTGGTAAACCTGAGGTGTCATTTAAAATGATTATATTATTGACCTAATTCTTAAATGTCAAATATAAATAATAAACAATTCCCAATTAAGGGGTTAATTTTTATAGAAACATAGAGATTATTAATATGAATTATGAATAGGGTGAATAAATATTTATAAAAAACTGTACTTTAAGAATTCTTAGAAAAATTAACAGAAAGCTGGACATAATTAAAAGGTAAGCTAAATTTATAGCAAATTAAGAATAATATCGAATTTTAAAAAAGTATTTCTATTGAATTGATCACTAAAATATATGAGTGTGCCAAAAAGCCGTAACAATTTACTGAGTGTAAAATATTGATCTTTGTTTATGAGCATTAACACAGTGCCTTTATCTGATCTAGTGAGAATCATATTAGGATTATCCTTAAGAAACTTTCTACTTTTATTAAGGAGATCATGAAAATTGTTGTGTGATGAGCTATAATTTGTATTATGTACATGGTTAGTTATTGTGTTAGTTATTTTAGCTGTTGTGGTGTTTCTTGCTAAAATATATCTTCTATACGTAGTATAGTCGATGTCATGAAACTGTTTGCTTTTAATTTTAGTTTAAGTTCAGTCCTCATGATTCGCATCTGAATGTCATCTATAAAATCCTTTTCCTTAAAATAAACAGTGCATATTTTCACAATTTTAACATTTCAATTTTCTAAAACAACTTTGTACCCAAATCACAATAAAATATATATTTTTTAAACTAATGTACGAATTAAAATAAAATATATCCTATCAACTCGTATTATCTTTCGATAATATCACACCTCCGTCCATAGCAATCGGACGAGGCCACCGTATTGTCGAAAAAACTTTGATTTAAAATATTGTTTGGAATCAATGAGGTTTTGAAATGTTAGGCATTCCAACAACCTGTAAATATTGCTGCCAGTGGGCATTGACAGGTTTAATGATGTTATAATTACATAAATTGCTCAAAGCATGTGTAGACGAAAAGAAATGGGAGCCCGTAGAGGGAATAACTTTCGAAGCCGATGTTAAAACGGACAAATGTACCAGGGAAATGTCTGCGAAAATTGAACCATAGCATGGCGGTACTAAGGAACTAGTGCTTCGATCACTAGAATAAGTCAAATACATTGATTACTTTCAGTGTGCAGGGCCAAAGAGTGGGGTGAAGAAATTCTCAACAACGACAGAGTTGTAATTAATCATGTAGAGGCGTGCAGCGTAAGCTGAGAAAAATGGTAGAATTGATTTTCTTTGGCGGAAAATGCATCGTGGGTATTTATTCAACAACAAGACACAGTTCCAAAACGGTGGAGTTAGAAAGGTCCACTTTGGGAATGATTATTAATGAAGAGGGAGGAAGGTATAAAAATATCCTGGGCAAGGTAAAGCAAGCAGTTAAAAAAAGCTCCACGGTGAATGTCATCAAAAGCTTCAAAACAAAGGATGGAAAGCTTAAAGAAATTAAGAAAGCTCTGGAAAATAGACCAAGCTCACTTAAAAGTAGGCAGGTGGAAAAGCGTAAGCAACAGAAATTACTACATATAAAAGAAATAGAACTAAATGTTGAGAAGGAGGAATTGATCCAAGCAATAAAGAGCATCATAGGGGAGTGGGCGAAAATAAATGTAAAATCGGTGAATTAAAACCACTAGAGAACAATACCATGGCAGCAACCCAAGTAGTATAAAAAAAACAGAAAAACTTCCCAAAGAGGAATTTTTTGAGGTTAGGGATTGTAAGGTGTAGATTAGAGAGAAGACTACGTGCCAAATATTGTTCAGGAAAAAATAGGACAAAAATTGTTACAAATGCGGTCTCTTAGATCATAACGCTAAAGAATGCTCCAATGAAGAAGGACGTCTACTGTGCAAAAAAAAACTAGGATAAGCGAACGGAAAAATAGAGAAATGAAAACATAAGATCAGAGTGAGGGAGAGCAATATAGATTCCGATAGAATGCCAGAGGAAGATAAGATGATATGAAAGGATTGGAGATGCAGATTCTCGGCATTAAGGAAGGTGTGCAAATTAAATCCAATGACCTTAAAGATTCTACAAATTACCACAAATAGAAGGGGTAGGACTCTTGATCTAGCACTGTCAATGGAACATTAATATCATTTTGGTACAAGAACCAACTAAGAACATGATACGAATAAACGGAAAATGGATAACGGGAACACGTATAAATACCACAATATACTGCTGTAATTTAAATTACCAGGTCATATCACACAAGAGGGGTGAAGGGTACATTCAACTGAAGTTTAACGACTGGACATTATATAACTGCTATATATCTCCTAATGCGCACTTGGACGTCTTCAAATAATATATTGATAATAATATCATGTCCCATATTAGAAGAGAGAAGAAGGAAACAATCTTAACAGAAGACTTAAATGACATGTCAATCATGTAGGGGGCAGTTAGGTCTAACCATAGAGGAGAATACCTCGAAGGGTGGATACAATCGCTAGGATTTACAGTTTACAACGATAATAGGACCCCCACTTTTGTAAAGGGCCACAAAATTATATTATAGATATCACTGTATCCACAGCAATAATCTCGAGAGCAATTAAAGGATGGAAAGATTTTTAAGAAGAGACAATGGTCTCCACCAGTACATTTTTTTCGAGATTCATAAAAAGATAAAAAAAAACTACCGATACAATGGAAAGAAAAGAGGGTGCTGGACAAAATAAATTAATCTTTAATTCCAAAAGACCTTGAACAGGTATAGGAAAAGTCAAAACATTGTCTACAATTTAATGAGGTAGAATAGAAAATAAAAAGTACTAAAATTCTGATATAGATACTAAACTTAAAAAAAAAAAATCTAAAAGGAACTTATTTATAAAATAAAATATAATTATAATATTTATGAAGGAGATAATTTATCTACGAATCAAGGAACTCAAACAGTATAAAATGCTTTCTTTGAAAATAAGTCCGTTATTTTACGTTTAAAGTATTTAGGACTATTTATTTCTTTAAGGGCCCGATCCAGTTTATTAAACAACTTATTTCCTAAAAACTAAGAACTTCTTTCATATAGCGTCAAATTGTGAGCCAGAGTTACTAAAGAATCGCTATTTCTGGTACCATAATCGTGAATATCTGCATTTGTCATAAACATATTTAAATTAGTTTTTACGTATATTAGCAGTTTAGCCATATATATGCAGGGCAGCGTTAATATTTTTAATTGTTTAAAAATATTTCTACAAGAAGCATATCTAGAAATGCCAGCGATATTTCTGAGAGACCGTTTTTGAAGTCTAAAAAGTCTAATTAAATGGGGCGATTATCCCTAAAATATAATACCTAAAATATAAAATCCAAAATATAAAACCGATTTGCAACGGCATTGCAAATAACATTTGGCTATCAATCTTTAATCGACAGTAAGGAATGTAAAAAATGCTCAAGAAATTGCAACTGCAAGCGGTAGATGCCGAAGATTTTAAGAATATTGGTGGAATGAAAATTTAGGAATTAAGAAAGCAGAATGTAGTGAATTTAGAAGTAGACTGATAACAACACAGAATAGAGAAGGGACAGTTGCAGTCGATCAGCTAGAGTCAAGTTACAAGTTCGCCAGAAAATAATTTAGTAGGAAAATAAGACGAGATAAAAGATAAAAGAAAATATTGAAAAGAAATGTACGCACAATTAGAAGGAGACATCTGGGGACAGAGGTACAAAATTGTTTAGGGACAGTTAAAGTACATAAGCACGCCTTATAAAATAGCAGACTCCGAAAAACTAAAAATTGCAAAGATTACTTCCCAAAGCAAAAAGTCAATGAACCATACTTTATGATAACTATAGAAGGCAGGCCTCAGACTAAAAATTGGTAATGTATCAGGATCCGATGGAATAGTAGTTAAAATGGCGATGGAAGAGATACCGTTAAATATTTTGGACATGTTTAATGGATTACTATCCACGCAGAGTTTCCCAAAGAAATAGAAATTATCGTTGGTTGCACTAATCCCAAAGGAAAGCAGCAAAACTTTAGGCCAATCTGCCTTCTGGATGTATTCGGCAAGTTATTTGAAATCTCATCAGTAAGAGACTAAAAGAGAAACTGGAGGAGAATCAAAGGCTTTCCAAAACCCAATTCGGTTTCAGAAAGAAGAGGTCAACAATCGATGCCATAAACCAAGTTACTGCATATGCAGCTGATTCAAATTATTTCTGGATCGCCATTATCTTGATTGATGTTTAAAATGCATTTAACACAGCCGAGTAGAGTAAAATAATCAAGATACTACAAGAGATTGGTATTAGCCAGTACATCATCAACAGTGGTTAAAGTATACTTATAGAATCGGGTCGGTGGTGTAGCAGTCTCACGCGCTTATACTCTTTTATAGGCAAGTTTGTGGTCAGAGACAAACGGGCTTCGAATCCCACCAGAACCATGTGGATTTTTAATTAAATTGCATGGTTCAGTGTAGGATTTGATTTGTGCCGTATTAATATAAATTCAATTTCTGTTGATATGACATGCAGATTATAAAATCGCCATGCATTACCTTCTCGATGATGGTGGGTGAAGTTTTCCTGGTTTTTCTCACCTGTAAGTCAAATGGCACCATCAATCATCTTTAGGTCGCGCCGGAGCGCCACGGCAAATAATAATAGTCGTCCCTTTCCCCGCACAAGCTCAGCTTTTGGGGTTAAAATTCACTCATAAGGGGGTGAATTAGGGAGAGTATTATTATTATAGAAAAACAAATTACTTTATTTCGCAAGTTTTATCGGGATATGGTTCTTTCAGCGAATACACGTTTAGGTTTAAAATCTCGACAGTGCAACAGATGGGAGCAGGAGAGAAGTTCACTGAAATCCACTCTAGAACCTCCATTAACTCCGGAGGCTATTATAGGGAAGCTCATAGGCAGTAATGAGAATTGGCTAACTGGTTCGAAAATAATAGCCAAATTAATGACAGATAAAGAGAACGAAAATAGGCGTACAAAGCAAGACAGAACTTGAATTAGAAGACCGTAGCAGGTACATGAAGTAGTATCCTCTGGAGAATAGTTTCGGTACCTCTGGAGCAAGAGGTGGTTTTATTGGGGTTAACAGGACTTGCACAATAAGTCAGAAGTCCATCACACTATCAGGGAAAAAAAGGAACCTGTACCTGGTGTCCATAAAAGAGTTCTACCTGAAAAAAAAAAATTTGCTCGAAGCAAGTCGCATTTCTAGTGGCCATATTGCGTTGCAATTGCTCATTATTCAGAATCGATTAAGTATAAATGTGATTTAAAACCAATTTTTGGCCTTTGAATAAAGTAAAAAAGATTGTACTTACATTTTAACTTTAAGGAATAAACTTGTTTATTTTGAAAAACATGGATACTCAATTTGTATCTAGGTATTTACATTTATTTAAATAATTGACTATCTATATAATTGACCCTGTCAAATCCAACCAGGTCCATATGGCTGCTACATAAATGCCCACAGGCCACTGTTTTTTTGGAATGCCTAATTTTCCTATTTCCAATGTCAGTAATAAAAAGTGTTTTTTTTTATTATTAAAAAATACAGGTTTTCATAGATATCACTGTAAAATCAGTATTATTTCCAACAAAGTTCAAACGGATTGGTGTGATTTTAATTTGGCAAAAGCAATATTTGCATTTAAATATATCAAAAATGGCTAGATTTATCCAATTATTTCATTAGATGTGCTATAATTAAAAGATCCTTCTATCGAAAAAAAATATTTTTGCAGCGACATCTACATATTGATATATTTAAAATTAATTTATATCCAAAACTGAAGCTCTCTTAGTGTTCTGCAAACTTTATTTTACAGAATTAAAATATAACTCTTGCTTGTTAAAATATGCGGCCTGGAAGTTTTAATTGGTATTGCCCCTGATAATTATTTATTAATTTTGGTATTGTCAAAACAATCTACCGTAAAGACATTGAGAGCAGTAGCCACGTCGTTTTTAATTTAAAATCTGATAATTCCCAACTTTTAGTAATTCTAATAAATATCAATAAATAAACACTTATATTTTCTCGAACCACTTGATCCGATTTGCGGAACAGGGAATTGCAGAATTTCGACACGGACTATTAATCAGTAGCTACTAATTATTCCAAACACGGTTCGATACTGGCAATTTTTCATGTACCAATTCGAACCAATCCTGTCACATTTGAAAACTACAGATGGTTGGGATTACGTCGATAGGAAAGTTTTCATATTTGTCATTTAAGTAAATGAATCGGTTTTCTTAAAAGATTTAAAGGCGACGAGGAATAACCGTGAGGTGTACTTGTGGGGTGTATTTGCCAAAATATATTACAATATTTATGAAATAATCACAGAATATAGTTGGGGACACACTGGGAATGCAGTATGGCCAGGCATAGGCAAAGTATTTCTAATGAGAGACCGACACACTGTGTTGCCGTCTTTCCGATAGCTGTGACAGGGTCGGCCCAGTAGTAGTCAATGTTATTAGATCATGTATTCTGGGTTGTATAAATTAGAACCCTTTGTCCTTCTTGATGTCCAACTGGACGGGTTTCTGCAGAAAGGAAGCGACCCACAAATTTGTGATTTTTAGACTTTCGGATAATATTGCATTAAGAACCCTAACCTTTACTGCAAAAAAAGATCCAGGCCACAATCTGGTACCTAGCGTTATTTGTTACCCAATGAACCAACCGACTAAATTGGTTAAGCAAGTAACCTGCGGATGCTAGAATAAATTAAAAAACAATATGTATTTTTTACCTTTAACAATAAGTATATTTAACCAAACGCTGCTAAAATCTATTTTACAGAAAGGAGCCGGCTCACAAAAACCGAATGAAATATCTTGGTTTTTAAACTTGTAAGGCTAGCGCTACAATAAGCCGCCGATCTTTAGTAGCAGAACGTCTGCTGCACATAAATGCTATAATCTCTTACGAGCAATTCGTTAACTCGCTACATTGAGCTAAAGATCGGTTGAAACGCCTAGCATTTGAATTTACTACCCAAAGATCCAAAAATCCTAATATGGCGTTAGCTTAAAAATTCATATTGTTTATTTGATTATTACAAGTTTTAAGTGTGGTTAATATCATCATATTAGTGAAGAAGACGCCTAGGTTGTGTAAGTATCCAATATCTTACTTTTAATTAAATAGTTTAACAGTTTATCTGAGTTTATTTGTTTTAATTTCAGGATAAATATTATATTTAAAATTATATTAATAACTTGTTCGGTTCATTTTTATTAACAAATCGTTGTTTCTAATTTATTTTACAAAATAAATATTTAACTAGTTATAAAACCAAATTACAATAATATTTTTTGGCAACAAAGCAAATTGTCCACCATTAATACTAAAGCCCAGCAACGCGACTGTTAACAAAGACACTAATCCAACTCGAGATATGCATGCTAGTGCTATTGTTGTTTAGCCCATTTTCAGCCACAGCCCAATCTATTTTCATGACAATTTTCAGTAAAGTGGCATTCCGCCGGACTTGGCGAAGTGATTATTATGCAACGATTAGCTGCGATTTCAGCCTGTCTAGTACCGTTAACACTTAATAACAATGAAACGACATATATAATGCTAAAAGCGGCTATAGAGCTGTCACATTTTAGTCGAGTGCTTTATTATAAATTTAATTTAATTCTGCAATAATCAATAGTTTACGAGTGATGTATGAATATCTTTTAATATAAAGAAAGTGGAACAATTCCAAACTAAAATGAGACTAAGATATAAATATTAATAATAGGTAATTTTTATTCACACATAAATAATAAGTAGCTGCAAATTATACTTAGTAAAAACAACTCAATGCATGTTTGTATGTAAATAAAAATGAAAACACCCACAAAGGATTATGTACCTGAGCGTGGACATAAATTTTATTTTTTAAACAAACTAATAACACTGAATTACAAAATAAAAACATTAAATTACAATACATAATTGATAAAAAATACAACTTAGAATATTTTTATATACAATTTAAAATATTTTAAAAACATTTTTAGACTATAACAAGCACCATCGGTATTTAAAAATTATGTCATAAAATTCCTAAAGCCGACCCTGTCTAAAGCAACTTGGCACCCGACTCATGCTCGAAACTACGGAATCTCCCAGGAATGCCGCTGATGCACTAGAGACGGCTAGAACGGACTCATCGTCGGGCAGTTTAGTTTAGTATAGAGTATCGGACTAAATAAATAAATTGTAAATAGTGTTTTTTTAAATAAATGAACTATAAATAAATTAGACTATGGTCACAATTATTTTAGTTTAATAATAGGTCTCCTTGAAATCTATTTTATAATTTTTATTTAAATAAAGGACGAGAATTAATTTTTTTGATATCGATAGGAATAGACCAAGAGCCCAGTGCCCCCAGACATAACTTATTTTCTAAAGGACAAAATGTGGGGCATCAAGTAGTGTTTATATATGTATTGAATGCCTCCATACCTGCTAAGTTGGTTAGTGGGCCAATTCACAGGTACCAGGTGAGAAAGGTAACTATAAATAAGGTTAACTTTACTTATTTTCTAAAGACTGATTTTTATATATATTCCATAAAATATTATTAGAAAATAATATTAAACATTGCCAGATACTTTCCGTGGGCCATAACTTCCGCTAGACGCTTTAAAGCTCCCAATTTTTTTTTTAACTTTACATATATTCTAATGTCTGGTTTTTATATATGTTATTTAAAGAACTATTTTAAACATATATTTATTCAGCCAGACTAATTGTAAGGGCCAAACACCCCCCCGACACCAAAAACATTCAGCCGTGAGTATACGCGACGGTACTATGCTCGTGCTTTGGAGAGAGTGAGATACCTAAACAAAGTTAACAGTAGGAACTTTTTAAATAATTATTACTTAAAAATATTAAAAGAAAATGTTTGTGTATAAAAATTTTGTGAAAAACGTCTTTTTAAAAAGTAAATTAACTGTATAAAAATGTCATTTAAAAATATGTAAATGTATCTCAATCGTCCTGGTCATCATTGTTGGCGTCATTAGATTATTCATCATCAAACCAATCATGATCGTCTACATTGAAGTATTCATCACCATCATCGTCTTCCATCTCGTTATCGTTATCGTCGCTAGCAGCTTCTTCTATAAAAACAAATCAACAAATTAGAAAATTTAGTTGTTTAAATTTAGAAATTGAAGTCAATGTAAAATACCTGTATTTTGCTGAAGCGATTCACTGACAAAACCCGGTAATTGGTCACCATCAAACCAGTGAAACTGGTACTGGTTGCCTTCCAATGTCCACCCGTTGTTTTCTGGAGTAAAAATGGTCGGTTTTTTTTTTTATGGGCATTATTGCAAATACTTGATATATAATTTTCCCGAATAAATTGTTGAAAAAGCTCAGTTTTGCATGGTGGTAGATTGCTCGCAACAAAGTTTTTCAAGTTCTTACTGTTAAATTTCTCATTTACATCCGAAACTTTGTAATGATTTACGAACAGCTGAAGTCGGGCAGCATTCACTTCAACTGTTCCAGTAACGTTGTAAATGTCACATATGAAATTTTGTATTTTGTTAAATTTAATTTTTTGAACATCTGGATTCATAAATGACTTTAACTGGCCGAATTCTATAAAAGCTTGCTGATACTCTAATTTCTTCTTTAATATGTTGAATGGTTTTTGTTTTCCTTTCTTGAAGAAAGCAGGATTATAGTCACACCCAGTGAGAGCATGAAATCCGGGTAAGCTCCTACACAACGTCGGTCCTAAGTACTCATAAATCTTCGTTAAGTCAATATCTTTTTTTATTTCCAGTACCTGTTAATATCCATACATTTGAATCGTAATTCTTCAAATTGTGCATATTACCCAACATTATTGTTGTGATATCAGTATCAGAACACCTTATTACAAAATTAGCCTGAGTTTACTACTCTACGTTGCTCACAACCTGGCATAGACAATTTTCCGGTACATCAAACAGATTTTCCAGGAAAATTAGGGGAAATTTTGGATGAGACGATTTTCCGGGGAAAACATTGCTTAAAAGAGGAGATAGACGAATAAAACCTGAAAAAGAATTATCCGTATCGACGAGAAGCATCGATTGATGTATCACATGACATGTTTTTTCTAACAGGGAGAGGGGGGAAATAAAAAAAACGCAAAATATTTCGTTTTTTTTTTTTATTTTTGAAAAATTAAGTGCAAACGCGTTATTAAATATTTCTATAGGACGGTAAACATTTGAAATTTTCCTTCGAAAGGTAGTCGCACAGCTGTGCAACATGACTCCCTAGTATGTTCCTATTTAATTGTTTTATCAATTTAATAAAGCAACAACTCGATAATTTTAAATCACGCTTTTCCAGAGTAGATATTTCAAGCCATATTAAAAGATTTTATGCGTGTTGCTGTTGTACCATCGATTTATATGTTACTCGCTCCAAAGCACGAGCATACAGTACAGTCGCGCATACTCACGGCTAAATGTTTTTGATGTCTGGGGGATGTTTGGCCCTTACAATTAGTCTGGCTGAATAAATATATGTTTAAAATAGTTCCTTAAATAACATATATAAAAACCAGATATTAGAATACAAGTAAAGTTACAAAAAAAAATTGGGAGCTTTAAAGCGTCTAGCGGAAGTTATGGCCCACGGAAAGTGTCTGGCAATGTTCAATATTATTTTCTAATAATATTTTATGGAATATATATATAAAAATCCGCCTTTAGAAAATAAGTAAAGTTAACCTTATTTATAGTTACCTTTCTCACCTGGTACCTGTGAATTGGCCCACTAACCAACTTAGCAGGTATGGAGGCATGCAATACATATATAAACACTACTTGATGCCCCACATTTTGTCCTTTAGAAAATAAGTTATGTCTGGGGGCACTGGGCTCTTACTCTAGAATATTGATATAAAACTTCCCCATTTCAAAAGACAGTGAATGTATACACCTAGCTACTTTATGTTATTGACAGATTGATTATATATTGAATCTTCCTGAAATATTTTAATTTTTAGTTTTTTATAGTTATTACTATGAGATGAGAATGGTACGTAAATTGTTTTATTATAATTTATTGTCAAAGCCTTGTAATGAAAAAAATTGACAATTTTTGGAAAGTCTGCCTCAACGGTATTCTTTATTAACTCCCAATTACTTACTGCTACGGTATCGTCGGCCAAACTGACCACTTCACTTGAAACAAAGAAATATCTACTACTGTTTTTCTCTGATAATAATCCAATTCTAATAATCTAGAGGAAACAGTCGCTTTTCTACTTTTCATTTACATCTTGGTCACATTTGAGTTTGAAATTATCATTATCCATTATTTTATTAATTTCCAGCCTGTTCTTTACCCCACCGTTTGTTGAGTATTGTTGCCAGTCATATTTAATCGAAAAATCCTATAATTTAATTATTCATCTAGGAAGTCTCCATTAACCTTAATTATTTTTAGGAGAATATAATTTATATGTCATGTAACGCTACTTGCGAAAAAGGGCCAAAAGCCGGGAAAAAAGGGAAAAACAAAACGAATCAATCTGGTATACAGACGGTTCGAAAATGAAAAACAGCACAGGAGCTGGGATCTACTATGTGAACTCAGGGAGAACAATTAGTTTGAACCTGGGGTCACTGACAACAGTCTTCCAGGCTGAAGTAACAGCAATAAATGCCTGCGTCAAAGTCATGCTAAATGACTCTCTTAGAGATAAGAGAATCGTTATCATGACAGACAGTCAGGCAGCCCTTAAAACACTAAAAAGGGTAGAAGTACAATCTAAATCAATATTTGATTTCCAACAGTCCCTCTAGGCTCTGGCAGAACATAACAAGGTCACCCTTGAATGGGTGCAAGGACATGAGGGAGTGTTTGGAAACGAGAAAGCAGATCTCCTAGCAAGGAAGGGAGCGGAAAAAACTCTTAGTGCACCAGAACCCACATGTGGTATATCATACCAACATTTTAAATGGGTGTTAAAGGAACAAATAAAAAGAGAACACCATAGGCTCTGGATGGAACTTCCTGGACTTAGACATTTCAAAAGATTCATAAAGGGGCCATCCACGAGCAGACAACACCAACTGCTAAACCTTAGCAGAAGCGAACTCAAGGCCGTAATAGGACTCCTTACGGGACACTGCGGCCTTAGAAGACACCTAAATCTCTTAGGGATATCTGATAACTCCATATGTAGAACATGTGAAGAGAAGGACGAAACTCCTATTCACATATTATGCCACTGCCGAAACCTTAAATGGGAACGGGAATTGTACTTCGGGGTACAATATCCGGAACCTGAAGAAATCGCGAAAGCGCCCATCAGACATATTCTTGAATTCATCAAGAAAATCAATCTGATGGGATAGAAACTGTGAGGGGTACAATAAGCCTAGAGCTTCAGTACAAGTGGTTTTTGAACCAAGCCCTAATTCAGCTGATGATGATGAACGCTACTTGCGACCAATCGAGTCGACGGAATTTTGTTATTAATAATTGACAATGCCACAGTATTGTATTATCGCTGCGTACGAAACACACTTCTTTAGATACAAACCATTATCTATTAGTAATAATCGTATTCATAGTTGTCACCATACTTATTATTCTCTTTCTATATATAATTTCGAGTTATGCTTATATATCAATAATTTTTTTAAACTGCAACTCAACAGTCCAATCTTTGAAAAATACAACTCGTGCGTCGTACTCAGGCGAGGATACAAGGGGACGGGGGTGAAAGAAAAAGAGTTGCTAGAAGAAATATTGAGATTTATTAAATTGTAACCTAAAAATTTTAGTAGAAAGTGTAATAATTGGCATTATTATTTAAAAATATTAAGAATTTAACAAAAAAAATACAAAAAAAGTATTTTTTAATTTTTAACCTAATATTTAAAAGAAAACGCACGTATTTCAAATAAACAAACAATTAGGTTATTGCTCTGTCAATAGCTTACATTGGTAGTACGTTTTACTAAAAAGTAAAAGTGTCACGTAAATTTTGGTTTTAAATATAGAGACTAGTCTTGAGAAAACTAAAGACTCGACTAAGGACTGTTGTCCAAAACTTTTGCCGAAAGGTGAGACACTCGTTTCGGGACCTTATGGGTCCCTAATCACCGTAATGTCTAAAGTAAAGTTCTGTGCAGCGATTTATGTAGTTTCCGTAAATATGTTTACCTTATTTCAAAAGTGTTGTTAAATTTCGTTTATTTTTGTTAATAATAGATTACATACAAATGCCAATTTTTACATTTTGTAACATTTTAAAAATTATCTATTAACATTTTTATTTTAAATGGGAGCCACCCCTTATATAATATAGATTAATGTCTAATAAAATGATTTGTCTAATAGTCGGCGTGGGCATCGTTGCTGAGAGTGGGCAATTTTTTGTAGCGGAGAGGCAATTCAATTCTGGCGAAGCGGTGATTTGAAATTATTATCTACCGTCTATTCTGATTAATTCGTTGACTTTAACAGTTGGATTAAGTGTCTAGACTGCAATAAAGCGGTAAATTTTTTAATATCATTGGAAAAATCTTAATATTCTTTACATTTCTACCTTTTTTAAATTATATATACTCTCATAAACTAAAAATGATATTACCAAATGCTTAAAGCAATTAAGATACAAAAGAGGAACTTAGATGACAGAATACTTAACTTACTTCCCATCAACACCCTATGCATCACCTACGTCTGCAAAAATAAATTAATAAACAAGTGATAAAAGTTATTTTAAAAAACTGAATTCAAAATCATACAGATGCCCTTAAATATTAAGTTTTTTCATTTTCTTATAGATCATCAGATCCTGACCAATTGTATAAGGGACCAACTCTAAGGCAAGGATACTTAACTCTCTATAGGTTTGTCGAATACATCGTGTATCATCGAAAGTATTCGGGAAAATTACGTAGTTGCCGGACCATCGAATGCGCGAATGAAAAATATGAAATCCGAATTAGTTCCTTAAAATACCCATGTTTTTTTATCAAAAATGACGAAATGTAAATTGAATTTATATATAGTAATTAAAAATGGATATAGAACCTGAGAGTGCCTCAATGGAGATCATCCTATGTAGTTATATTGTGTATATTAATATTAGTTGGATTGTATAAAGAAGTGCAAGTGAATTAAATGATTAGGTAATTAGAAAATCAATTAGTAAAATGTAGATAGTTAAATGGGTAAATGAATAGCACAAATGCATACTCTAAGCAGCGAACTAGCTTAGTATTTTGAGTACATGTGTACATTAGTTTAAGTAAAGTGGTAAGTGGAAATTGTAATGAATTGTTAGTTGTGCCACCCTATATAAGATGTGACAAGAAATGAAAGAAATGAGTTATATGTTATGCTTAAAATTGTTATTTGAACCACCATGTATAAAGTAGGTGGTGTAATTGTTAATGAGTTTGTAAAATAATTGTTTGAGCCACCCTATATGATGTGTAGTTAAAAAATAAATGAACTAAATTGCATAAAGGGGGAAAAGTTTCGTTTGATTTGCCCTATAAAAACTTATAAAAATTAGAATGAGTATTAGGTATGAGTATGAGTAGGAACATGATAAAATAAAACAAAGCATGATTGAGTACCTATGAGGTGCGTACAAGTAGGAACATGATAAATAAAAAAAAAGTATAAATGACACATGTATGATTCAGGTTATCGGCCAATTATCAGATCGCACAAGCGACATTAATATGCTAGTTTTGAATGAAATTAATTGAAGTACCTATATAGGTATAAGTATCAACTGAGTGAGTACCTATAAAATATTTATGAATTATTATAGCATATGTAGGTATCTAGTGAAAGGATATTAAAATGAATTTGAACGTAAGTACCTAAGAATGTATGATGAGTATAGTATCTACCTATTGAAATGGGTTTTAAATGAGTGCAAAATGAAGTACCTAAAAAAGTATGAATATGTCGTATGTTTATACCTATTGAAAATGTTTTAAAAATAAGTTTAAACTAATGTAAAATATTGAAAATGTATTAAATATGAATTTAAAGTAGAGTACCTAAGTAGGTATAAATGTAAAGTGTGTATATGTAAAAAGGGTTTTAAAATGAGTGTAATGTAAAATATGTTTGTCAGCAATGATCAAATTATTTTTTAGATTATTAATTTATTTTCAAAAGTATTTAGATTAAATTATTATGATAAAAGTTAAAGATAAATCTAGTTTACGTAGATATGTGTAGTGGTCCAGAAAATTTGATATTTTTATTTAGAATATTGTTTTCGTACCTAAATAGGTACGTTATAGTACGATGTAGTTTAGTGAAGTTTGAGAATTTTATAAAAAATATTGTACCAATAGTCTGTAGGTTTTTTAATGTTATTAGCTGATATGATAGTAAAATACTAAAATGAGTTTAAATTAAGAAATGGGTTTTTGATTTTCAAAGATAAAAGTTTGGAAGTTAAATTTGCCTGTATGAGCATTGTAAAAAGTTCTAGTTTGGGAATAGTAACAATAGATTTAATAGGAGCTACACGTGACGTAGCTGTGATTAGATTATATAAAATGTGATTTGAATAAAAAGAAAGAATTTTTATGTAGTTAGTGTCAGCGGTGAATTTTTATAGTTTTAATAAAATTTATTTGGCTTAGAAAATGTTGCCAATGAGACATTGGAAAATATGTATAGATTAACTAGTGTAGAACATTACTTAGGTATATAGTTATAGGTATAGTATTAAAAAAAAATGTTTTATGTTGTGTATTAGATGTATTGTAAAATAATAAATCCAAAGGAAATACTACGTTTAAACTTGAAATATATTACAAAATTGTAATTGACATGAACATTCAAAATTATTATCAAAAGTGACATTCATAAACTACTACATACAAAATTAAAATAATACATAGGCGCTCGTAAATAATATATCTTCTACATTCTCCACCCCGTGAAGGATCTTCACTTACGTTTGTTTAAGAAACTGGGAGAACACATAATTTTGATACAGGTCTAGTATAAGTACCCTTCGTGGTGACAACCTTGGCAACTCGAATTACACCTACATTCTCCACCCCGTGAAGGATCTTCACTTACGTTTGTTTAAGAAACTGGGAGAACACATAATTTTGATACAGGTCTATATTCTTGAACCCAACGTTTCCAATATAGATCCGCTAAAGCTTGTGCAAAAATCCACTGCTTCTTTGTTACTAGATTATTAGGGCCAGATGATCTTACACCACCAGGTCTTAGCAATAAAAAATGGTTAGGAGTAATTGCTTCAGGGTCAATAGGATCGACTGAAATATGGGTCAGGGACGTGAGTTGATAATATATTCAGCTTCTAGGAGTAAAGTTAAAAGAACCTCTTCTTTTGGTTTTACAGAATTAAGAGTTATCTTTAGAGATCTCTTTACTGACTTTATCATTCGCTCCCACACACCAGCCATGTTTGGAGCTAGAGGACAGTTAAATTTCCAGATTGTTCTTTGAACGCTTAAACTATCGGAGATCCTTTGGTGATCCAATGAGTCAAACCAATTCTTTAACTCTTTTTCTGAACCCACAAAATTGGTTCCGTTATCTGTCTAAATTTCCTTTGGCTGTCCTCTTCTGCAACAGAAACGACGAATGGCCATAATGGTTGAACTAGTTTCTAAGGACGCAACTAATTCTATGTGAACCGCTCTTATGGTCAGACAGGTGAAAAGAACACCGTAGCGTTTTTCTGTTCTACGCCCTATACAAACATTCATCGGACCAAAGAGATCAATGCCGACATATGTAAAGGGAAACACATTTTGTTCTAATCTCACGGAAGGCAGGAGACCCATCTTTGGGGTAACAGGTTTACAGTTTCTAATTTTGCAGAACTGACATTTGGAAGAAACTTTTTTAACGGCTGAACGAATGTGTAAAATCCAGAATTTCAATCGAAGGTTATTAATTACAGTTTCAATACCAGTATGCCCTGCTTGTTTATGGTAGTAATCAATAAGCAATTCTGTATATTTGTTTTTCGGGTCAAGAATTATAGGAAATCGAGAATCATGACTTAAATTTAGATGTGTATCTGGGAACCTACCACTGAGTCTAAGAATTCCATCCTCATCTATAAATGGGGACAATTTGAAAAGACGACTAGATTTGGGGATATATTTATTTTTCGAAAGAACAGAGACTTCTTCAAAGGAATTGTACTGACTCCATTTTATCCACAAAACAGATGCTTCATTTATAAATTTTATATCAAGGATTAAGGAATTCTGCTTAGAAACCGGATGTTTTACAGTTTTCTTAGATTTTACAGATACTTGGGAAAGTAGAGCATCTTTAAATTTTAAGATCCACCCTGTGGAACGAATTAAACGAGACCAGTTGGAGAATCTATTTACATCAGGCAACCCAAAGATTTTATCGGGATCTTTTGTAATAACACATACATCTTCGCATTTTAATTCAGGTTCTTTAGGCCAAAGATCTTCCGACAATCTGAGAAATTCTGGACCTTGGAGCCAAATATCCAGATCAAAATTTTTACCTTCTTTCGTAGCTTTATCAGCTACGTTTAATTCGGAAGGAACCCATCGCCATTGAGAGATATCTGTTTCCTCTTGTATTTCCCCTATCCTACATGCAACAAAGCTTGGGAATCGTCGCGATTGAGACCGAATTTGTTTTAAAACAATCATGGAATCCGTCCAGTAAAAGACTTGGTCGATTTTGTATTCGATTTCATTACAAATCGCTTTGCCTAGCCTGCAACTTAAAACAGCACCCTGAAGTTCTAGCTTTGGGATGGTTTGTTGTTTTAGGGGAGCAACTTTAAATTTTGAGCTAATGAAAGAAACATATTTATTTTCTGGGGTACCAGAAACAATGTAACCTACAGATGAATATGCTTTTTCACTAGCGTCGGAAAATAAATGAAGAGTAACCTCAGAAACATACGAAAGAGACGGGAAATAGTATCTAGGGATCTTAACAGGCATTGCCTCTTGGAGATCTAACAACCATTTTTGCCATTTAACGAAAATATCATCAGGAATTGATGTATCCCAATCTATAGACACTTTCCACACTTCTTGCATTAGAATGCGTGCCTGAATTATTATTGGAGCTAAAAAGCCTAAAGGGTCAAATATTGACATAACAAATCGAAGAATTTCCCTTTTAGTTGGTATCTTTGTTTCGGACGGAATTTTTTCACAATTTAAAGAAAAAATAAATTCATCACATTTAGGAAACCAACACAATCCAAGCACTCTTTCAACTTTTTCTGAATCAATTTTTATTTGACTTTGAGAAGGTGATCTTAATCCTAGAGGAATTGATCTTAAAACTTTCTCAGAATTAGTTATCCATTTAACCATTTGAAATCCAGCCTTATTATGGACAAAAATGACATCAGCAACCCTTTTTATAGCTGCTTCTTCATTAAAACAAGAATCAAGATAATCGTCAACGTAGTGTTGCCTCTCCATATACCTAGAAATACCTGGAAAATCCTTTTCAAATTCAGAAGCGTTTTTATTCTTAACAAACTGAGCAATGGAAGGAGAAGAAACAGCGCCGAAGATTAAAACATCCATTTGATACACATCAGGATCACGATTTCTCTCCATACCCCTCCACAAAAAACGCTGTGCATATCTGTCCTCCTGGCGAATTACTACCTGGTGGAACATCTCTTTCACATCTCCGCTAAATGCTATTCTCCCTTGTCTAAAACGCCAGAGGACTGCCACCAAGGAAGGCACATAATCAGGACCTTGCAACAAAAAATCATTTAGACTTTTACCCTCTGAACGACAAGCAGCATCGAAAACAAGACGAATAGTATTCTTTTTCTTAGCGTGCCAAACCGCAAAATGAGGAAGGTACCAGGTCTTCTTCGGAGTAACAGCAGCTTCTGATGGGCTTAACTTTCTTGCATACTTCTTAGTGATATAGTCCTTTATTTTCTGACAGTACTGCACTGCAAAATCAGGATCTTTGTTCATCTTCCTCTCCATGCAAAGTAGACGATTATAGGCGTTGGGATAACTATCTGGTAAAATAGTGTTTTCGTCTTTCCATAAATGGCCTATTTCGAAACGATCGCCAATTCTAGTTAACGTTTTCTCCATGATGTCCAATGCTTTCCGATCTTCGACAGATTTAACTATAGATTCAGGTTTTAAACCGAAAGACTCAAGTTTAAAGCTATCTTTAACAAGAATGTGAAGATCTTGTAAATGCTGGCAACAAAGGTTAATGTGTCTAGGATTTTTTTTAATAAAATTGACAGAACCACTTATTGTCCATCCTAGTCTAGATTTACTCATTACAGGAGCGTGCAAGTCTGGTTGAATAATCTGTCTAGGGACAATAAGGCCGTAATTATCTTGTCCAATCAATATTTGGGGAATAGCGCTCTTTATGGACTTTAAAATGGTAGAATCGAGGTAAGGAAACTTATGATACAGTTCTTCAACGTTAATACTTTGTGTTGGAAGCTTTAAAGTCTTCACAGTTCTTACTCCATTCATCTTGTAGTAGTTTGGATTTAGATTTGCAGATGATATATCTAAAGTGACTAGCTTAGAGTTATCTTCAAAATGAACTATACCATTAGTCCACTGAAAGCACAAAGGAAGTGTGGGTCCGGCTAAGCCTATACTTTCTGCAACATCTTCATCTATCATGGAACAAGTGGAACCTTCATCGAAAAGAGCAAAGGTTTCAATTTCTGCTGTTGGCCCACGAATTTTGACTGGAGCAATTCTTAGTAAGGCGGTTTTATTGTCTTCTTTATTTAGATTGCCACAGAAATTTGAATTGGGAGAAGGTTGTTCTTCAGGTTTTTGTTCAAATTTTCTTTCTAAATGGAGAAGTTTATCATGTTTACCTTTGCATCCGTTTTCACCACATATTTTTTTTTCGAAAACATTTTTGTGCTACGTGGCCAGCTTTTAAACAAAGGAAACACAATTTCAGTGCCAAAACAACATCTCTTCTTTGTTCGATGGGTTTCTCCAGGAAAACACCGCATTCGTGTATGTTATGTTTGTCATCTTTGCAGAAATTACATCCTGTAGCAACGGTTGAAGTATGCACCGACCTAGCATGCCTTTTTTCAGATACTAAAACATTTTCTTTCTTACAACTAGTCTTATTTTTGTCGAAAGGATTTTTAATGCAAGACATAAGGTCAGCTTCTTCTTCCAGCCAAAATGCAAAGTCTTTTAGGGTAATCTGCTGATTTTGAAGTTCTAGTTGTCTATACTTTGCCCAATTATATTTTTGAACTACAGGAAATTTATCCAACAGCGTGGATATAAGTTCTGGATTATTTAAATAGGAGGAACCATTGATATTTTCCATTGTAGTCACCATATTATTTACTGCATTAGATAAAGATATGAAAGTTTCTAGTCGATCTTCCTTCACTGGCGCAAATTTTCTTACTTTATCTATTAGTGACATAATTATCCATTCGGTTCTTCCAAAATTCATTTCCAGCATTCTGATGATTTTGGGAACATTATTAGGAGATGTCAATAAAGCTCGAACTGTTTCTCTAGCTTTTCCCCGTAGAGCTCTGTCTAATCGAATCAGATTTTCTGCATCGGATATACTATAAGCATCTGTAGTTCTACGGAATTCACTAATAAAGATTGGCCATTCCCTAAGTTCTCCAGAAAAATGTACCAGATCTCTCAACCTTTGACCAAAAAGGAATTTATTTGTATTTGCAGTATTCTCAACACACTGCTTGGCAATATTTAAAAGCAGATTATGGTCGGTGTTTTTATTATCAATTTGAACAGACATAGAGTTGTTTAAATTATCATTAGTTAGCTGATAATTGATAAAGTTATCTGTGTTAGGAACTTCTTGACATAAATTAGGAAGTTGATCTTTATTTACAATTTCAGATATATTTTTTCCATCTTCTATCCACTTCCTTATTTCTTCTTCTCCTCCATAGAAACTATTTGGGCGACTAGTATGGCGAGATGAAGGAGATGATGAGGAAACACTAGCACAATGCTCAAGTTCTAATATTTTCTTTTGAGTATCAATCTTTTGTTTTAAAATTTCGTTCTTCCTACTAATAGCCTTCATTCTTTCTTGGGCTTCTTCTTCCTCCAACCTTTCACGTTGTTGAATGAGCTCCAAGTCTAATCTTAATGTATCTAATTGAGACTGATTTGAGCGACAGGAACGAGGTTTACTTTTTAAAGAACAGTCATCAGTTTTGTTCTGAACTTCCAATCGAGAAGAGAGATTTGCTACCAGATTATCTTCAGAATGATACTTATTCTTTCCTGGTGCATTCTGTGACATAGCAGCACATACACTAGTCTTAGACGTTCTACTAGGAAGTATTGCATCTGGATATCTTTCTGGAGCGACTCCAAAATTTTTTCTTCTGCTCCTACGGACTCCAACTTCAGAGACTGATGTCCTGTTTTCCATAGCGCGTTCGAATTAACACGAAGGACCAATGTAAAATAATAAATCCAAAGGAAATACTACGTTTAAACTTGAAATATATTACAAAATTGTAATTGACATGAACATTCAAAATTATTATCAAAAGTGACATTCATAAACTACTACATACAAAATTAAAATAATACATAGGCGCTCGTAAATAATATATCTTCTACATGTATAATAGTGTATTTGAATGCGTACCTAAAGAAGTACCAATGATTGTTGTAAAGAAATGTGCTTGTATGAGTTTGTAAACGATATGTGGAATAAATTGTGATATAAATATGCTTCTGATTGAGGCGCTAGAATTGCCTAATTTGAAATTTGAGTTTAAATATGAAATATTATAAGATTGGTTGGATGCGTAGAAGCATTGTTTTAAAATTGTAATTTATAGAAACATTTGAATAATGCGATATGAGAGAAAAAGCAACTTTTTATTTTTTTGCAAAAGATATATGTGTTTGAAGATCCCGACTGATGGGGCAAACGTAATGTTTTGTGTGTCCCACTGGTGGAGTTTGTGATAGATCCCTACTGAAGGGGCTTTTTGGTGCCATAAAAAAAATGTCCCTCTGGCGGGGTAAATAGTATAAAAGTATGCTTATAAAAGGTTTGATCTGCTGGGGTAAGTGCCATAAAAATTAGATCCCGCTGGTGGGGTTAGTTTTATAAAATTTGATCCCGCTGGTGTGGTAATTGCCATATATATTAAGTCCCGCCGGTGGGGATAGTTAAATAGATTGATGATACGAGGTAAATTTGTATGTGCCTATATAAGACGTATTTAATTGTTTTTGCTTATAGAAAGACATATATACCTAGACGAGGTAATGTACCTATAAAAGACGTATTTTTTGTTTTTTCCTGAAGAGGGTCATGTATACTTATAGGAGGTAATGTACCTATACGAGAGAAATCTAAGACGTGTTTGCCTATTAAAGGCTTGAATAAATGTAAAACTGTGATACATATGAAGGGTTTTTAGTTAAATGTATGACCAAAGAACATAAAAGATTATGTGAAAATTGATTAGTAACTTAAGTATGTACTGATGAAAAAGGTTTAAACAAATGTTTGAATTTAAACCCTATAGGAGGACTTGAACGAATAGTTTTATGTTTTTTTAAGCTATCTTTTTATTCTAATCACATTCATTTTCGGTATTTTATTCGTCAGTTAACTTTTTTATTCTAATCACATTCATTTTCGGTATTTTATTCGTCAGTTAACTTTTATTTTAAAAAATGTCGAAAATAACCATGTTTTTTATGTATAATAATTCCTTTTTGCAGAAAATACGCTTAGCCTGTAAACGTTAGGAATTGTATTTACCATGGACATTATAAAATACCGTTAAAGAATCAAGTTGCCATTAAATTTAACTGAACAGGCCGTGATAAGCAACCAATAAAAAATTGTAACGTTACGATGGTTATTTTTAATAAGTTTTATTAACAGTGATATGACGTTTATAATAAAAACGGTTCTAATCTAGAAGCCACAAGGCATGTCTATAGAAATGGCGGTGTACTACCAAGCGATTTGACAAACCAAACCATTAAATGTGACCTACAAGAATGGCTTAAATATAGCTGTGACACGTCTGGAACAACATCAAAAATATCACAAGAATTTTATTTGATAAATTTTGTTTTGTGTTTGTTTGTTTGTTTGTTTGTTTGTTTGTTTGTTTGTTTGTTTGTTTGTTTGTTTGTTTGTTTGTTTGTTTGTTTGTTTGTTTGTTTGTTTGTTTGTTTGTTTGTTTGTTTGTTTGTTTGTTTGTTTGTTTGTTTGTTTGTTTGTTTGTTTGTTTGTTTGTTTGTTTGTTTGTTTGTTTGTTTGTTTGTTTGTTTGTTTGTTTGTTTGTTTGTTTGTTTGTTTGTTTGTTTGTTTGTTTGTTTGTTTGTTTGTTTGTTTGTTTGTTTGTTTGTTTGTTTGTTTGTTTGTTTGTTTGTTTGTTTGTTTGTTTGTTTGTTTGTTTGTTTGTTTGTTTGTTTGTTTGTTTGTTTGTTTGTTTGTTTGTTTGTTTGTTTGTTTGTTTGTTTGTTTGTTTGTTTGTTTGTTTGTTTGTTTGTTTGTTTGTTTGTTTGTTTGTTTGTTTGTTTGTTTGTTTGTTTGTTTGTTTGTTTGTTTGTTTGTTTGTTTGTTTGTTTGTTTGTTTGTTTGTTTGTTTGTTTGTTTGTTTGTTTGTTTGTTTGTTTGTTTGTTTGTTTGTTTGTTTGTTTGTTTGTTTGTTTGTTTGTTTGTTTGTTTGTTTGTTTGTTTGTTTGTTTGTTTGTTTGTTTGTTTGTTTGTTTGTTTGTTTGTTTGTTTGTTTGTTTGTTTGTTTGTTTGTTTGTTTGTTTGTTTGTTTGTTTGTTTGTTTGTTTGTTTGTTTGTTTGTTTGTTTGTTTGTTTGTTTGTTTGTTTGTTTGTTTGTTTGTTTGTTTGTTTGTTTGTTTGTTTGTTTGTTTGTTTGTTTGTTTGTTTGTTTGTTTGTTTGTTTGTTTGTTTGTTTGTTTGTTTGTTTGTTTGTTTGTTTGTTTGTTTGTTTGTTTGTTTGTTTGTTTGTTTGTTTGTTTGTTTGTTTGTTTGTTTGTTTGTTTGTTTGTTTGTTTGTTTGTTTGTTTGTTTGTTTGTTTGTTTGTTTGTTTGTTTGTTTGTTTGTTTGTTTTGTTTGTTTGTTTGTTTGTTTGTTTGTTTGTTTGTTTGTTTGTTTGTTTGTTTGTTTGTTTGTTTGTTTGTTTGTT